>JAUCMU010000001.1:22178263-22196577 GCA_032275025.1 Enteromius treurensis
TCAGTTGAGAAATACAGATTTCAGCATTATTAGTAATCTGTGTGTGCATTTTCCTTGAGTCAAACCACTTATATATCGTATCGCAAATCGCAATTTTGACCATAATAATCACACAATTTTCCCAAATCGTGCAGCCCTAGCTTATTTAGAATTGTCTGGAGCTATCAAGTGCCGTCGGCAAGACTGCATTTTTAACCCCGGATGATCTATTCCATTAATAACATGCTTTTGTTCTAGGTCTTTCTTCATTTAATTTTCTTTCTCAAAACCGCTTTCATACAGTGCCAGATGATTTAATACAGATGAAGATGATCATTATGAAGATGATGATGAGTGTGGTTACTGTAAACACTGTGGTCCAGCTGACCTGTGTTCTTTGTGTTCAAGTAGCTGACAGTCTCTGCAGGTTAGAGTGTCACATGTCTCGCAGAAGAGCTTGAGTGCCTCTTGTTTGTGTATCGGACAGAAGACAGGTCTCTGGCCTGATGTCCCAACCGATTCTGCAACACAGAACCACCTGAGTCAAATACATCCTTTCCTTGTTATTTCTTCCCCCCACCCTCTATTCTCCCAGTCTATGACTGCCATATGTTCTCATATGCCCCTTGCCAAACTCAATCAAAATGAGGCAAACTAAGTGGGTTAGCTTTAATGAAAACAGTACAGGCTGAGCAAGCGACTCACTCAAAACTCAGCCTGTTTCCATAGCAACAGTACTACGATTCAGTCTGCTAATGTGCAAAACAGATACTCCGTAGCATTGCTGAAAACTCCAAACTACAACAAGACCAATAACCCAAAGCTGAATGATTTAGCGTAACGAAAACAATCGTATCGCAACTGCCTAGCAAACAAAAGCAATTGAACATAGAAATGTACCAGAAGACACTTCCTCTTTTTTGCGTATTTTATGGTCTTTAGTGAATTTGACCCGCTGATGTGCTTCAATGCAGGTTTTACAGAGCCACTCCCCACATTCAACGCAGAATCCAATGGCACTGGCATTATCGTCACAGCTGGTGCAAACCTGTTAAAGAGCAAATAAATGACAACATCTCTTAAAATAATGACCGAAATGTATTGTATTTAATATGTATGGACTTAAAAACGGTTGAATCAAAGCAAAATTTAAGCTAGGGGTGTGAATAGCAATTGATTCAGTGGTTTTTAATTAGATTTAAAAATTTGAGTTCAATTTAAAAAACAAATGACTTTATAAACTACATTAATGGTATACTTAAATTGCAATTTTAAATGCATTGTTGACGAACACAACCTTTTTATTTAAAAGCCATTTCAGAACTTATTTAAAAGTGTGCTTTTTACACTCTCTCAATATCACAGGTCTGATGCTTACCTGTGTAGAGTTCTCCACTGATGTGCTTGTGGCCTCTGAAGTGTCCTTGACAAAGTAATTGTCCACCATGTCAATCTGTTTGTACTCCTGATGGCACACCATGCACCGCATAACATTCACTGCAAAAAACATGAGAACGGACCAAGGAAAAACAAGACAGAGTTTCAAGTCTGGAAACAAACAGAGGAGTGCTTTACTCTTGTATACTATATGGGAGGAGAGTCATACAACTATTTTTAAACAGTCCACATTTGAATCCCTAGACAAAAACTCATATAACAGGAAAACAAAGAAAATTATAAAATAAAATAAAATAAAATAAAATAAAATAAAATAAAATAAAATAAAATAAAATAAAATAAAATAAAATTAAATTAAATAAAAATGTAAAATTAAATTAAACAAATGAAAATTTTGCAAAGAAACAGAAATGTTTCGCTAGACTTTGCAAAGTTACTAAAACTAAAGTTAAAAAAACTAAATATATTTTTAAAAAACTAGAACAAATTGTAATTTTAATTTAAAAAAATGCTTTAAAAAAATGAAAATGTTACAAAGAATATATATATATATATTATAGTATTAGAAATACTAAAAATAAATCTGAAATAAAAAAAACGTACTTTTAAAATTCTGAAACCTTTATTTAAATTAAAGCAAAACTGAAAATATACAAATTTAAATTTAAAATACTGATAAATACTGTAATAGTAATAAATAATACTAAAATACCTATATAAAAAAACTAAAATAAATACGACCCACTGAATGTACATTATAGCTATTTGTTTTCACTTACAGTATTTTACAGTGCTGTAGAAATACAAATGTACAGTTACAGCATGCAAACTGACATTTAACTAATATCTGGCGCACACACACACACACAAAAAACTAATGCAAATATATAGAAGCCCTCTGTTTCTGGAAAGTTTGCCTGAAAACAGGGCTTTTCCCAATATTCAGAGATCATGAGATGTTCTGTAAAGCTTCTCGGAGCAAGCAATGGTCGCCGAGTTTAGCAAAGGGTCAGCTAAGAGACAGAAGGATCAGAGTGAGTTTTGTTGCCTCAAATCACATTGTCTTAGAGTTCACAGACAGTCAGGCAGGGTCACGTCTTGGTTTTCCCCTTTCAATCTCCCAGTCACTCCCTCTCTTCGCTCTATCGCTCTTTATCAGATCAGTCAGTGGACGGGAAAGCCCCTTTGGCCTTTCTCACACCGCACAGAGACCACCAACAAAAACAGACGAGCGTAGCAAGAGGCCATGAGCTTGTATTTCCAATAAAACACGACAAGAAAAAAGAATAAACAAATATCGAAGCAAACCAGAGCAAAACGAAAACAGCAGAACAAGAAAATCTCTATTATTGCATCCAGGATGGCCTGGTGAAGTGTGTTTGACAGAAGACACGTCGTGCCAAACCAACCCGAGCAGCAGATCTATTTTTCCAGCACACACACGTGACACAAAGTGATGCATTTTTATGCCCAAATCAAATGAACGCACACTGCATTCTTCGGCTTGGCCACTGCTTGATTAGTAAGTGTATGTTTGCGTGTGTATCTCTGCTCTTTTCTCTCTCACTGCACATAAAAATCTCCAAAGAAAGACAGATGACAGAATCCAGAATGAATTGAAAAAGGGAAATATGGACATGCAGGATCCAAAATTAACCCTCACCAAGTGCCAAATGTGAGTAAAAACATCACTTTGGCTAGAGTTTCTTGCCAGTTGGCTGACATGAACTGCAAAACCATACATGGCTTAATTTGACGACTCGCTGATAAGTAACATGAGCCACTCTGATCAAAAACATACAAACTAGGCACTCAAGAAAACATCTATCAAACCTTTTTTCCTTCTTTGGAAAAAATTCAGATCCATGAGAATTTCATCCATGAGGGTTTTTCCGTTACTTCCATGAATTTGGAATATTCCTCACACCAAATGAAAGTTCATTCAGCAAGCGTGCATTCATTTGATCAAGAGTGACAGTTAAGACATCTATGATGTTAAAAAAACATTTGATTTCATTAAATCCTGTTCTTTTGAACTTCAATTCATTAAAGAATCCTTAAAAAATGCATTACAGTTTACACAAAAAAAGTAATCAGCGTATCAGAATGATTTCCAAAGTATCACGGGACACTAAAGACTGGAGTAATGATGCTGAGAATTCAGCTTTGTCATCACAGGAATTAACAATATTACACTTTTTTCTATTTTGATCAAATAAATGCAACCTTGGTGACCAGAAGAGACTTATTCCAAAAATATAAAAATTAAATCTTATCCAATCTATAGTGTAATAAATACAGAAAAGTCCTGATTTAAAATACTCTGAATGAAACTGAACTTTAGTCATTAAGTGCATTACCCATTACTCCTCCCCCTGACATCCCATGACATCATTTCCTCTTTTTTATTTACTGGATGTTTAGCCATGAGGTGTGTGTGTTTGAGTGTGACCCACCTCTCTCACAGTTCTGTCCCGAGTAGCCATCGGGACAGGCGCAGTGGTATTTGTCTGGTCCCGTGTTACTGCAGGTGCCACCGTTCAGACAGGGCTGCTGCGTGCCACAGGTGTTCAAGTCTACACCAATCAAAAAAATTCAACAAAATGACTCAGGCTGAACAAATTGAACGGAATAGAATAGAATGGAATGGAATGGTATAGAATAGAGCTTGTATTTCCAAGACAGAAAACTGAATCCAGATTAAATCGAAAAATAGAAATATGGACATGCTGGATCCAAAATGACCCCTCGACAAGTGCCAAAGGTGAGTAAAAATGAGCTTTGGCCCAAATTTGGCTGACATGAACTGCAACACGATACATGGTGAAATTTGACGACTTGCTGATAAGTAACATCAGTGATTCTGATCAAAAACATACTAACTATGCACTCAGGAAAACATCTGTCAAGCTTTTTTTCTTCTTTGGAAAATTCTGATCGAACAGAATTTCATGCAATAAGTTTTTTTTTAACAATACTTCCATGAATGTGGAATATTCCTCACACCGAATACAATTTGACAATTAGAACAGAGGAGCATAAAATAGAATAGAATGGAATTGAACGGAATGGAATGAAACAGAAGGGAATAAAATGAAATAGAATAGAATTGAACAGAACAGAATTACCTTTGTCACAGAGCTGCCCTCCCCAGTTGGTGTCACACAGACACTGCCAGGGTTCGACACAGGTGCCGTGCACACAGCCCGGATGAGGGATACACTGGTCACAGTACTCGCCCTGCCAGCCGTACAGACACCTGTGAAGGGCAGAACATCACCTCTGAAAACACTGTACCATATGCACTGACACAAGGAAACACTGACATAATGTGACTGCTGCAATACTTAGAGTAGGTAGTGCCTACCTAATGTAGGCATTACAATGCAAAGGCTGCTACTAAGTGTATGTGGCTTCTTCAGAGGTGGACATTAGTCAAGTATTTCAACTTTACTCAGGTAAATTTAAAATGTATCTGTTGTTAGTTTTTCTTTGGAAATATTTACTTCACTTCTTTCCGAAGCACAATGTCATACATTTTACTGCACTACATTTGATAAATAAAAGTAGTTTTTTTTTACCTGTAATACATAAGAACATTAACAAAGCAGTAAAAGTAAGAAAGTAGTAGATTTCTAATGCAATTAAGCATACTTAATGTAGTGCAGTAAAAAGTACAATATGATGCTTTGGAAAAACTCCCCGATGAAGTATAGACACTTGAAAAGTACTTTTTAAGGCAGAGTAAAAATACTGCACAACTGTCTGCCTCTGCCAACCTTATGCGTTTTTTTCAGACTTTGTTGAGCCAAAATGCATGTTTGTTTGTTTGTTTTTTTAGTTGAGGAAATGGTATAATGCATTTTATAATAAGCAAATCACACACTAAATGTTGAATATAAACAAATTGATTCTTAAAAATATGGGTTAAACACAATTAAATAACAGAAAAGACAAATTTACTGATTATTTCAGCATTTTATTGCAATTTAATGTAAAGATTACGTTTGGAAGGAGGATTTCCTGCAGTTTTCTGCCAAAATAAAGGCTTTATGGTTAAAATAAAACATAACATGAAAAAAGCTAATTAAAACATTGCAGTTGTACTGTAAAATTATTATTATTACATTTTATTTTTATTTTACAGGGGAAAAGTATTTTACAATTAAAATATTTCTTATTTTATATATTATTTTTAATAGCAAAAATAATCAAAATAATATAATAATTAAAGTAAAATGGGTATATATACGTAAAAAATTACCGAATTGTTCAGCCCTACAAAAATGCTCAGAAAACCTCTTTATAAAAAAAACTATTTATAGGGGGGAAAAGTTATATTTTAAACCACAATTGCATTTTTTTATCATAAAAAAACAACGCCACAATTTTACAGCCCTAGTTATGAACTTTTAGATGTTGCCATTGTGGTGTTCAAAATAAGTCACTTAATAGTAGGCCAATGCAGAAAATTGGGTTTCGTTTGAGTTTACTACTTTAGTTTTTGCCTATTTAGACATAGGTCAGTTCACTTGATATTGGAAAAGAATCAATAAATCCACAATCTGTATGAATAAATGCTATGCGTTACCTGCAGTCTCCAGGCGTTTTACAGGAGCCATGCTCAGTGCTGCAGCCCTGCTTACAGATGGCTAAGAAAACAAGAGAGAAAGAGGAATATGGTTACTGCTATCAGCTCCATCTATGTGATCTCAGCAGTTCTCGCTCATCACGCCATCCCAGCCGCTGTGTACATCATCTGCCAACATGATGTCATTCTACTCGTGTTTCTTAATGCGGGAGTGAATGAGGGAATAAACACTATTACAGAGATAAAATCTACCCTAATACTGTCGCAAACCCACACCGTACCAAACATTAACACACACTAGCTGGCAGACGGGATGCTGTCTGTGTGTGTGTGTGTGTGTGTGAGCCAAAGCTTTGTTGTGATAGGGACAATCTCAAATAACAACATCCCCGTGAGGTCAGTGATTCAGAGCCAGTTTGAGTCCACTCTGACCAAGCCTAAATCCCATTCCCACACTTTTCGAACAACCAATTTTAGTGATTTTTTCCATTGTTTTTTTTTATTAGTTTTACTTGAAAAGAACAACTTGTAGCCAATTTGAATGTTTTTACAAATTATTTGAAAACATATATTAATAACTTTATTAAAAACTATAATATTTACTTTTACTTTTTTTTTAAATTCCAGATATTATTTACATATTACTGTTCAAGGTTTGGGGTCAGAATTTATTTATTTTTTAGAAATGTATATATGTAATCAGAAATGCATTAAATTGATCAAAAGTGACCATAAAGACGTGCAAAATTTAAGAAAAAAAACTATATTTTTCATGCTTTAATGCTATTTATCAAATAATACAAAAAAATGCATCACAGGTTCAAAAACAATAATATTAAGCAGCACAACTGTATTTAATTCTAATAAACATGTTTCTTGAGCAGCAAATCAGCATATCAGAATGATTTCTGAAGGATCATGTGACAACGAAGACTGGAGTGATGATGCTGAAAATTCAGCTTTACATCACTGGAATAAATTACATTTTAAAATATAATCAAATAGAAAACAGATATTTTAATTTCTAATAATATTTTACAATATTACTGTGTTTTTGATCAAACAAATACACCTTTGTTTAGCAGAAAAGACCTTTTTTCAAAAACATTAAAACATTTCAACCAACCTCAAACATTAAAACAGTAGTGCGCACACATAAAACTTACATTTTACAAATATTTTTTAATTGAATTTGAATTGAAATCCACAAATTCACGCACAACAGCACTCTAAGTCTAATATAGGCTCCACCCCTTACCAGTGTTGCATTCTGGGCCAGCCCATCCCTCCAAGCAGGTCTTGTTTCCATTGTGATCGCAGGTATAGTGGCCGAAGAAGTCATCTCTGGGCCGACAGAACTTATTGCACCCGAAGCCGAAGTAGTGCTCGTCGCAGGTCACCCTAATCTGGTACTGGAACTGAGCCACGGGGCCGTTGTGTTTCAAGACCTGCCACTGACGGTTTGGGTTGATCATGCCCGACTGGACCGCTTTCTCTATGACTTGACCATTGATGCCTACAGGAGCGGGAGACAGAGAGAAATGGACACTTTAGCGGGCAGCTGTAGTTTAATTAGGCCCCTAGCTTACACAACCCTGACAAGCACACAAAATCTGATCACAACAAGCGGATTTGTGTAATGGCTTAAAGGTGAAAGGTCTCTAAGACACCAAAGCAGATATTAGGCTGAATAAAATACAAAAATACAATTTACACCACCAACACAGATAAATAAAAGCCTAAAAGTATCACAAATGTTCTCTTATATGACAGTTTAATAGTAAAAACAAGCAACACATTTTGAGGTATCTCAGATGTTCTGCTTATTTTATATATTATTTAATGGTCATGTAAACAAAAAAAACAATGACAGATTTGAACTGAAGACTTTGTTTACTATTGGGCAGAGGAATATCGTAGTAATTTTTTTCAGGGCAGGCCAGAATCCAGCACAGCGGTGAGGTATTTGGCCGAAGGGCTGTAAATTGTGAGAGGAGCGTGTGAAGTGTGTGTGGCTCGTGGGTTTAGGAGAAATAACTGTCCTGACCCAAACCTGTCCTTCAGAAACACAGGAGGACAGAGATCGGTGCCAGGCTGCCAAAGCTAAGATCTCACTGTAACCGATCCTCGCTGTTTACCTGGGAGCCAGACGATTGCTCACACACCCGCAATGCGCTGGAAACATCACACCATAGTGCAAGAGCGAAAAGTGTTGCGTTTTGGATTTCTTCTACCATGCATGCAAAAATATAGAATAGTATAAAAATATAAACTATAAAAATATAAAGTGTTTTTACTTTTGTATACATTTAAATTCAACATACCATATTTAATTGTGTGGGTGGGTGTGTGTATGGTTTATGGGGACACAAATTTGTTTAATGGCATGGGTTTAATGACAGAGGATTTAAGGTGGTTTATTAGGACACTGCCTATGTCCCATAATTAAAAAGCCTTAAAAAACATCCTAGATGGTGTTTTTTGAAAATCTAAAAATGCTGAAAGTTTCCTGTAAGGTATAGGGTTGGTGTAGGGCAATAGCACACACAGTCTGTACAGTGTAAAAACCATTAGGCCTATGTAGAGTCCCCATACACCACAAAAACCAACATGTGTGTGCAATGGGTGGGGGGTGTTCTACAGAAGCTGGACCCGTGCTAAAGGCAACTTGACATGTTGGTGTTAAGTACAAGTCAATATTTGCACTCCTGTTCGGATTTGGCACGCGCTCAAACGCTTTCATTTAGATTTGAATGGGATAAATAATAAAAACCGATTCTACACACATCGCAGCCTTGATTCTACACAAAACTATTGCAGGTAATTTCCAATGTACTCCCTGCTGCTTGCGTGTAAGACCCGTCTCACACTTATAACAATGTGTTTAAAAGACTGATGAATGCAAGCAGGTGCAGGCAGCGGTTTAGTAACAGGAAGTGTTTGCCAGCCATCCACAACACACACGCACAGAAACACACAGAAAACACACAAGCTGCATGCTGCCTTCAAGAACGCCTTCTCTCATTGTCACTGTATTCTTTTGAAAGATACAGAATAATGTGAGTGTGTGAGAGAGAGAGCTACTCACTGCCTGTGCTCGAGTCGTTGTTGAAGTCCAAAGCCTCCACAATCAATGTATACGACCTCTGAAAGAAAGAAAAAACACATTAAATCACCACTGCACAGGCTCAAAGAATCATTATGAATTGGGTAACATTTCATGTTTGAATATATTTTAAAATGTCCTTTCCTGTGATTAACAATTATGAATTTTCAGCACCCTCTCGGTACCAAATTGATCCTTTAAAAAACATTTCGCCGCTCAAGAAAAAATTCTTAATAGTGTCAATGTTGAAAATGGATATATTATTTTAGTCTTGTTTGAGGAACATTAATACAGCACTGCAGCACAAACACTGTAATGATTGATCACTCTGTGCTTTATCAGGAGACATGACTGAACTACTTTCACTATCTGGCTCGTCATCAGCTAAAGATAAGTAACAAGACAGACAGGAGAGTGAAAAAATGTGTGAGAAAAACTCTCAGTGGGATGTTGGATGATGTTTGAGGAACACGAAACTGACAGAAACAGCCTGAGAAACATTCTCAGAATACGAGCTGATTCTGAGATGACCTCACACACACACAAACCAGTAATGCCGACTCTTCCTGCCTCTGCATTCTGAGGGATCTACAGGCCTTTATGAGCTTTAATCCATCCATCCACACACAAATGTGTGCAGCAAGTGCAGTAAGAGTTCAATCTCACACAGCAGGGCTACGGGATTCGTCCACAAGTGACACCTTATTGATTTGAACTAGAGACAGTATGAGAAAGACATGAAGAACCTCTCAGACAGATCTCACATCACACTGACCTCGATGTTTGTGTGACTGTATTCAATGTTTAAATCTCAAAATTAACGTATTTGCTCCGAAATGGCTTAAATGCGTGTTTTTGTTCTTCAATTAGATGAACAATCATTTCAATGAACTTGTCAATGTAACCAATGAGATTCAATGTGCTTGATGCAAGAACTGTAAATCTAGTTATGGAAAAATTTTTGGGTTTCCTAAAGAACTTTTCAGTGACTAGTTCTGAACAGAACCCTGTTTTTATAGAATAAAATGTTTCCATATTTAATGGTTCCGTGAACGTTCAAGGTTCTAAACGGAACCATCGATGCCAGAATCTTTATTATTAAGAGTTTAGAGACCTTATTTAATTTCACATCAATGAAAAGGATGTTATTATCCCTTAAACTGATACATGGAACTAAAACCTATTCAATATAAT
The DNA here is from genome assembly GCA_032275025.1 of Enteromius treurensis. Classification (NCBI taxonomy): domain Eukaryota; kingdom Metazoa; phylum Chordata; class Actinopteri; order Cypriniformes; family Cyprinidae; genus Enteromius; species Enteromius treurensis. The sequence continues at coordinate 22,188,532 of JAUCMU010000001.1, forward strand.
AAAACAACTCCAAAGAGCAAGTCAACAAACCCATGCAGTAAAAAGTTTTAGCTGAATTTACGAAACTGTCAAAGATTTTTTTTAAGCGCGATGCATGAAATATCTACAGTACAATCAATCTTCTAGGCTTTTTCTCATCCAAGTTCACTAACAGCAGGACACTGGTTACCAAGACTCCGTCAGAAACATCCATACACACACCCTGCATTTTCATATGACCACTGCTGATGATGCAAAAACGGACAACAAACAGATCAGAACACACACACACTCATGCAAAGACCCCCTGTGTTTCTTTGTAAACCTGCTTTGTTGAACCGCCGTCCCACAATCCAGCGTGGCAGGCTGCGAGCGGTTCAATTGCTAGGTAGACTTGTGATGGAAAAGAAAGCATGCAAGATGACAATGTCTAATTAATCTCCATTCAGAGCGGCTGTAAGGCAGGTCTAGACCGCTCTGATCGACGTGGGCAGGGGGTGAGATGTTTGAGCGTGGCTGCCATGGAAACTAGGGCCTAATTGGCCTATCAGACTGACTTGCTTTGACCTCGTACTGACGGCTCGGCCTTATGAGTTGTGAAAGTAAACATGGGCTTCTGCAAAAAACAATTGCACCATTCAGATTCAGAGTGGAGAAAAATAGATGCCACAATCAGATCTGCCCTGGGCAATGCTCAGTACACAGTCGTGGTGGACTGATAAGAGATTTTCTAAAGCTGATGTCTAGTGGTCGACCGATATAAGACTACCCCACTATTCCATATTTCATTTTAACCATTTCTGCAGGCCTATTTATTTTACATAATGCTTACTTACGTTAACTGGGAAAATACAATTTAAAATAAAATCATTTAGACCTGGAGATTTTGATTCAGCAATCCTAGCATAAATCATTACAAATAAATACTTATGAATTGAATGAAATGAATCTATTGGTAACTTTTCCTATTTTCGAGCTGATCATGTGAATTAAAGATTATTATGGTGGTGGTCACTGGGTAAAATATATCAAATGGGATTTTTTAAATTGCAAAATTAACAAAATTCACATTTATTTTGCGCAATCTTTGCTCACGAACAAATGTCTCAAAGCCTAGTGGACCAACCTGGACAGCATTATATGCCTGTAGGGAGCTCACTATAGGTTTCATTAGGAGAATTAGAGATAGGGAGATAAGTCCCTTTAAATGATCAATGGTGGTCTGACTGGATATCTAAGAGCAGTTTCCTGTGGCCATTGTGTGTAAAACAGCCTCTGAATGTCCATCAGTAGGTACTGGAGATAAAATGTGTTTTAGAGCACATTGTCCTGTTATTTTGAGAGGATACTGGTGAACTGTGAGTGGGTGGGGTAACACAACCCCTGTCCAACCTGAGCATCGTTATACAGGAATGCCATAAAAGGGACACAAATAGTGTTCTGACAATTTGTGCCACCCCATCAGATTTTGGTAGTATAATTTGACAGCGCAAAATGCTACCTATCATACTTTTGTTTGCTTTATTAACATATACACCTACCCCGACCCTAAACCTACCCATATCGTATTAAAAACACAGTGTTGGTAGCCTAACAGCGGCATTCACAAACAACAGCTGCCAATCAGAATCCAGAGAAACGTAGACTGCATGTTCACGAACAGAATGGAAAATGGTGTGCAGGTGACGCCGGGGCAAGTTGTCACAAGTTCACATGACCAGCTATTGGGGCATGTTGTCACACAAAATGTACATTTGTGACTCTGGACCACAAAACCTTGTCATAAGTAGCACAGGTAGCACATTTGTATCAATAGCCAACAATATATGAGTAATTTCTTCTTTTACGCCAAAAAAACATTAGGATATTAAGTAAACATCATGCTCCATGAAGATATTTTATGAATTTCCTACTGTAAACATATCAAATCTTAATTATTGATTATGCATTGCTAAGAACTTCATTTGGACACTTTTAAAGGTGATTTCCTCAATATTTTGAGTTTACACTCTCTCAGATTCCAGATTTTCAAACAATTGTATCTCAGCCAAGAATTGTCCTATCATAACAAACCAATCATCAATGCAAAACTTATTTATCTCAATTGCAAAAACCGACCCTTGTGGCTGGTTTTGTGTTTCGGGGTAACATTTTTGTACGGCTCTTCTGAACAAATACACTGACTTTGTCCAAATAAACCCACCGTGGGAAATATTACTGTGTAAGAGAGTGTGACAACTTGCCCCGGTCTCTCCCGTAATCCCGGACTTGTTTAATCAGATTACGATTTCCCAAAGGCTTTGCGAACAAAACAGCCTTTTCAACTCACCGGCCAGGCGAAACTGAAGGGCAGCACGATCCTGGATTTATCGCTCGCGCCGTCGAGGAGCTTGACTGAAAAAGTATTTCCACCGATAACGGGAGTAGATCCGCTTCCGTAGCTGCACGGTCCTCCCGAAGACACCCGCGACTGATACTCCTTCAGACAGACGCGGAAAAACGTATCGCACTCGTCCGCCGTACACGAGCGGTCCGCCGCGACGCGCGCGCCGTCACAGCACGCGCCGCTCTGCAGCTCCCCGTTCAAGTTCTGCATGGACAAAACCTGCATCTCGAAATGCCCCGATGCCTCGCAAACCTGCAACAAAACAACATGCAACATTAAGAGTACAGTATTTTTTGTCACTTGGGATGTCTATCTTTGTCGTCTCTCTGGCTGTTAATTTGAATTTATGCGCCAGAATCGTGTGCAAAAATGTTCTGTTGAACGCATTTGTGCGCATAAAGAATCAAAATATGTCAAAAAGTCATTAAAAGCGCTTTAAACTCATAGGTCAAAAAGACATCTATGTGAGACCCAGGACACCTAAGTTTCAATACTATTCCAGTGTAAAAGGTCTTTGCACACAATTCGATTTATTTATTTGCGTTTTCACGTCCGTAGCAACCATTTTGATAGAAAAGGGTGACGATTACAAAAAATGCGAAAATACTGGAAAATGCAAAAAAAAAAAAAAAAAAAATCTCACAAATCCTAGTGAATCGAATGAGAGCGACTCGGTAATTAGAGTCATCTGATCCACAAATGCATGTTCACATTGGGTCGCATAAACAGTTGTCATTTGTGACATATGAAAGCCAAACGTACCCTCATCCACAGGCACCGCAAAAGCACATGAACGCACAGCACCGCAAAACTTGGACTCCGTCTCAGAGTCATGCCTCCTCTGTCTGTCTCCTCGCTGCCTGTGAAACTAAACTTCAGCCGACACACGGCTCTCATATAGAGGACAGATTCCCTGATGCCCCTTTTGAGGCTCTATTATCCGCCACTCTATTGTTGTATTGTCCTTCTGTTTTACAACAATGCCCACGGACTGGAGAGGAAAAGCTGCGAGTGCGGCCAGGAGAGCGCTCCATCTATACAGCGCGTTCACATGGGGAGGGGAGGGGCCCACACTCGCGAGGATTACACATTCATGAAGGGGCGGGGCTACGCATGCAAATGACACCCACCTTGTTTTCTAAGCACTTTGTCCTGGCCTGATTATTTGGATTTTTAAAAATCAGGTAAATACAAGGTAATCAGGTAAAATGTGTTAGATTTCAGTTATAAAATAAAATGATTTGTAATACATTAATAAATATTTTATATAAATTATTATAAATTTTAGATGCTGAAGTGTACTATTTAATAAAAACTACATCATAACAATCAGTTAAAATCAAATAAGAAAGAGTATTGGGATTCGATAAAATAAGACAAAAATTAAAACAAAATAATAATAAATAATTTTATTTGTGTTTATGTGTTCAATGAATAATTTTACAGAGGATGTACAAGACTATCATAAAGTAATATATATATATATAATAAAATCAGTTAAATATTAAAGAAATAATAAAGGATCAGGATTTTGTTACAAATAGAATTCATAAATAATAATACAATTCATAGTTTTACTACCATATAATATTGAATTCTATAATATTAAAATTAAATATATATGATAATACCAGTTAAATGTTAAATAAAATAATAAAGGGTTTCAGAATTTAAAATAAATATATAATAAAACACATTCAAATATTTTGGCAAGATTAAACCTTAGTTCATTTAGTTAGTAAATGCAGTGTGATACAGTTTTTAAAACCATTTTTACCCCAACTGGAAATACATTTCTAATGTTTCATAGTCTTAATCAACACCAAATAACAGTAGAAATTGTACTGATTGTACATCCTCTGCTTAAAGTGTCACGTGATATCTGTCCTGTCCAGGTTTGTACATCTCAGACAGTGCACACATGATCTGTGTCAGTTTTTTCCCATGAGCCTGCATAGACGTTATCTGAGTGTTAGCATGCCAAAGAATGTCAATCGCATTAGGCATCGCTCTCTGACCTGTCTCTTTCTGTCTCTGCCTCACTGCATTTTCACTACTTCACTTGATTGTATTCTAATGAGCTTCATTTTGCTACACGTTTCGACGCACGCTGCCATTGTGACAGCCCTGTTAATATGCATATATTATTCATAAGCAAGATCCCTGAATATCACAACACAGGACCCCTGCTAGTTCTCCATTGTTTTGGGCTCAGAAACACAGCCTCTGTCTTTTCATGCCTGTAATGGCAGCTGGTCAGAGATGGCTATTTCTTGGAACGACAAACTGCTCTTTTCAGAGCTAAACGTGAAGCGGTAAATCATCTCCCAGTCCGTGTTCAAGGAGTCCCAAATGAAAAGAACATGACAGGATTAAGGGGGATGGAGAAGACAGGGGGGTTTCCTGTGTAATGGAGATGGAGAAAGGAGGGGCTGATAAAGGTGGGGGTCTTTATTTTTAAATTACAGCAGCTGGGTCTCAGTCTCCTTAAAGAGCTGTCATGAATTGATTATGGCACAGGCCGGAACGGATCCACCCACCCCTCCCTTCAGGACACGCCCCCTCAGGCTATGCTTGAGAAAGAGCTGCGTTAAACTGACAAGACAAGGAAGAGAGCAGGTATGATTCATTCACGCGTGCACAAAAAGAAGCATCTCATGAACAAATAAACAATGTTTGAAAATTATATAACACGTATCTCGTATGTTTGCTAAGGCTGCATTTATGTGATCAAAGATACAGTAAAAAGAGTATATTTATTAAAATAAATATTTTCTTATTGAATATATTTTAAAATGTCATTTATTCTTGTAATGAAAAGCATTATTTAGTGTCCTTTAGTGATCCTTCAGAAATCATGCTAATATTAGCTTGCTTATTATGCTTATTATTTTCAGTGTTGAAAACAGTTTTTTTTTACAATTCTTTGAACAATAGGAAATTAAAAGAACAACATTTATTAGAAATAGAATATGTTAATGTCACATTTGTTCAATCCGATGCATCTATGCTAAATAAAATGATTAATCCATTTAAAAAATAAACTTTTAAACAGTAGTGTACAGTAGTTCACAACTAAGTAATTATGGTCTTTTTTAACTTAGTATTGTTGTTCTGTAAACATAATTATTCTTAAGTTATTCTGATTTTAAATATTTATATTATTTATTTAAATATTTAAAAATGTTTTTCTCTTACAGTTTTTTTTTTAATCATTTATTATTATTTTATTTTGTTTTATTTTTTATTTTCCTAGACCTTTACCAATTTACCACAGGTCTTTTTTTCAATGTATTCTTTATTTTTAGAAAGATGTCAAAGAATGCCCTTTTGCTCATTAAAATACTTATTGTTTTGAAAACAAAATTGTAAATGTCATTTATTGTCAAATAGAAATCTCTTGCCTTCTCTTCTTCCGCATCACTTTGAGCTGAAGAAACAACTGAAGTGTGATTTGTAGTGTTGATGAAACTCTTCAGATGTCTATCAAGCCTTTTATCAAGGATTCTCAGACTTTCCCAATTCCTCAGAACTCATAAACACTCTGACATCATAGAAGCTCACCAAAAGTGATATTAACATCCCAGTAGGCCTGTAGCTACAGGCAGCGATACGCTGTCAAGCAGCCAGGACCTGACGCTTCACGGGGCATTCGAGGTTTTGCTTTCCTGTATCTTCATGCCTTATTTATTCATGCATGACCAATGCAAGGGTAGCCTCACCCTCATGAGAAAAACCTTAATCGTCTGTGTTTTTGTCTGTTTGCATGTTTGTTTATTCATCAGTTTACCTTTGACTTTGTTTCCAAATTGGTATCTGGGATGTTCTACAGTAAAAAGGTGTTGGTGTGCGAGCTGAAGTTCCCACAGCCTCTCCTCTGCTTTCTTGCTATGACCTGCGTGTCATTTCCCTGCAGGAGCAACGTTGCGAAACATGTCAGAAAGAAAAAAAACAACAGTTAATGAGCAACTATTGTTACATATTTGATCTGCAATGCCTCATCCGTGCTTCAGATTTCACATAGACAACCATATATTGTATTTATTATTTACATACATTAATATTTATATATTTATTAGTATTATTACTGGAAATAAATATATACAGAGACATATAATAAACAGCAAAATTTAATTGGATACAATTTTGAAATTATCCTATAATTAATGGGATAAAAACATATTCATATGTATACATAATAAATAATATATTAATATTTATTAAATTGCTTAATTTAATTTAATTTAATTTAATTTAATTTAATTTAATTTAATTTAATTTAATTTAATTTAATTTAATTTAATTTAAACAAAAATATTTATACGATAAATTAATATTCATTAAATATTTTCATTGGTAAATTACTTTCACTGAACTAAGAAACCTGACATTTATTTTATTGTATTTTATTTTGTTTTATTTTTTTATTATTTTAAACCAGTCCTCCTCATCCTGGGCCAAAGAAAAATGATTGGCAATGTTTTATGTTTGATTGCGTGCTGAGGAAAGCTTTGAGTTTGTTTGAAGGGGAAACGCAGCTGATTGCAATTCCTTCTTTGTTTTCTGGAGATGAAATTGCTCAACACAAGCCAGACACTGTAAATACCTTCAACTGGACCATATGACGAACACATTTCAGATCTCTGTGAGGTTGGCCAGATGTTGTCATTTTCATCAATAAAAAAAGTGTTGCAGCTTCTACAGTTTTTTATTTATAGCTGCGCGGTGAAGTTAAGAGCACTGAAGTGATGAGCTTGTGTTTCAGGAAATATGTTCTCACACATACCTTTATAACATATGTGCAGATATAAGATAAGATTCTCAAGAACAAAAGAAGTGACAAAAACATGGCTTGCTGTGTATGTGTTGCTGTGTATTTCCACAGATACCAAAGACATTCAGAAAGACTCCAGTAGCACGACATATAATAAAAGGATATGAGGTCAAAGTTCACAGGTTAGGTAAAACTTTGAAAACAATATTTTTATTATAAAATAGCAACATTTAAGTGGTACATACAACACACACTAACCTTGCTGTCTAATTGACTACAAATTATTAGCCTACTATTGATTAATCTCAACAAGCAATCAACATTCGTCCTATACTTTCTCCTTTTTAATACTCTCATTATACAGTGTGTGATTCATCATCATCTCTAAAACAATCATCTTTTTGGCTGATGTCACAAATGCATAATTTCTAAACCTTTACTCACCCTCCGACCGCCTAATATCTGGAAAGTGCCGCCCACCTTTCACAAATTCCCAATGAAGTCCCTCCTTACAATTTCTCATTGAATATGTTGTTTTACTTACAAATGTGTCACGACCCATTTGTCCTCATAAGGGACCATTTTTAAATTGTTATCACATATCAATGTGTGGGATCTCAAGGGTGTGTGTACGTGGTTATATTCTGCTAAATGGGCTGAGAATGTGTGTCCTAAACTCCTCTCATTTTTACAACAGAGTTTATGTGCTGTGCGTAAGTGACTGACAGTAATTACTCTGACTGCAAAATGACCTCAAATACATAACACCTTCATTAACAAAATCAGGTAGATCTTGGTCAAATAAAATAAAAAATAAAAAATAAATAAAATAAAATTTAATTTAATTTAATTTAATTTAATTTAATTTAATTTAATTTAATTTAATTTAATTTAATTTAATTTAATT
>JAUCMU010000001.1:22229827-22242299 GCA_032275025.1 Enteromius treurensis
AATCAGATTTGAAGAACCAGTTTATAGTTTTTGTGAAGTTTAGGCTTACAATCAGTGTTTGGTGCTTGTACATCAGTATCGGTTATCTATCATTTCCTCTGAATTTAAGCATTACTCATGGATAGTGTTAGGTTTAGGTGTAGAGAAATGGTCAAAACTAAAATTTTGGAATAAAATGTTGGTCCAGGGTCAACAAAATATGTCAACCCAGGAACACGTCCAACTCAGCAAAATCAGGACGTGCATGTGTTTTGATAGTTAGAAAGGTTTTTCTTTCCTGTTTAAAATATCTAGATTGGCTTAAATCGAACATGCAGCACTTTACCATCATCAGGGAGCCATTTCTCAAACGCTCGGCCTAATGGATTTGGATATTCTCAGTGTACTCTGACACATGTAAACACTCTCGGTAAAAGGCTTAGTGCCGTTTTGTTGCCTTGAGTTTAATGACACCCTGAATCTAAATCCGAATTGAGCTGAGAGCTTCTCTTTGGTTTTAGATGTGTGTATTTGTAGTCGTCTACATGAGGCTGGAGGTCAAAAAGATTAACAATATGCAAAATGACAATATGTCAAAATATGCAAACAAGAATATATTTTAAAATTAAAAATGATATATTTAGACCTTTTGAACTGTTTTCTTTGAACTGTAATATTTTAGGGAATGTATACTTATAATGATATTCTAGGGAATTGTGTGCTTCTAATTTTATAGTAACAGTTTGGACAGCAAGGTAGAATTGACAGAATTTTCATTTTTAGGTGAACTATCCCTTTGCTAAAAGCATTATTTGAGCATTTTCATGATTTCAAATGACTGATATATGTACCTGCAGATTAGCCATGGTGTGATACCAGTAAAACAGTCGGGTGGTGATGAAATACGCCACCACCACATCCACACTGTAGTGCTCATGGGCCACCAGGATACACACAACACCCACAGCAGCCGTTAACCAACACAGAAGATGGTACCACCAGAAAGAACGAGGTGAATCTAGAGAGAAACAGTTGTGAATCGTAATGGTTGCTGTGTAAACGTGAACATCGAGTCTTTCGAATTGCTAAAAACAGAGTCTATAATTTGCTCACAGTGACCTCAAGTCTGTAATTAGCAAACAGTCATTTAATGTGTGTCTTAAAATAAAGTCTGTCTTCTGAGAAAGTGACATACACTCCTTGAGGAACAGGTACGTGAGCGTGAGAATGACAGTGTGGCCGCTGTACAGGAAGTCTCCGCACAGCAGATGAGATCCGGTGATAGATAATCCACCACCAGAGAGCAACTGCAGGACACGCTGCAGCTTTGCCTGGGAATCTCCGTGGAGCTGAATGAGAGATGCAGGAAAGAAGATATGAGTGAGGATATTGAATGTTGAAAGATGAGTAGCTGTTGACACGAATCGTGAATTGAAATATCACTCCGTATACTGATATTGTGAATGCTGGTAAAAGCTGTAATATTTGATTTGAAGATGGAAGAAGATATTACAGATTTTTGTTTATCTGATATTATCTAGGTATAAGGTCCTGCGGGGATCATGACAAAGAGGAACAGCTGAAAGTATATATTTTTACCTTTGGTGCACAAACCATGTGCATGCCAGGCACAGGTAGAGTGGTGACGTACATGGTTATGCATCTATACATGTACAATGTGCCCAAAATGAAGAAATAGCGTCTTGCTACAATAGCCCTATACGGGGGAGAAAAATAAAAAAACAGATGTGGGCTATGTTGGGAAAGCTGAGCCTTACAAAGCATTTTTATAATATATATATATAATATATCCAGTATATAGTGAAGAATACCTAGGGTACAAATAACATGTGCTTCGCCATGAGAACTATTAGATATCAGATTTGATAATAATCATACTCTTTTCATCATTTAGTTCAATCTGTTTAACTGATCTTTTTTGGAAAAACAAGCAAATAATTCCACTTTCCATTTTAAAACCGTAGTGTTGCCAATTCAACAAGATTTAAGTTACAACAGTTATAAAAAATGATGGAACAATATTTAATATTTGTAAAATCTACATATTTATTTCTATTTTATGGTAAACTTAAGTTTCACAACACCTACTGTATATATATATATATATATATATATATATATTGGTATTGTCAAATAATTGAGATTAATCACATCCAAAATAAAAGTTTTTGTTTGCATAATATATATGATTGTGTTCTGTGCTTATTATACATATATATATATATATGTATGTATATATATATATATATATATAAATACACACACATACATTATATATTTTGATTTGCATTTTAATTTTTATTATAAATAAATATATCTCACATATAAACAAAACAAAAACATAACCTATTTGTCTTAAATATACGTATGCATGTGTTTATATGTATATATAAATACACTCAAAAATAGTACATAATAAATGTACACAGAACACATTAATACTGTATATTACGTAAACGAAAACTTGGTCCTGATTAATCATTTGACAGCACTAACACACACACACACACAAACATGCATATATATATATATACATATATATATGTATATATATGTATATATATATATATATTCTTTTTTTTTTACTCAATATATGTAGTTTTACATGATCAACAGAACATAAATGATATATCATTGAACTACCATTTTTTCCCAACTATAATTTTGTATTATGTTTGTGAAACATACCATACAATGGATTGGTGATATTCATTACATATACATTAATTTCCTCAATGCAATATTCATTTTTATAACTGCCCTCAAGCATATTGCATTCACCCTGCTTTGTATCATCTTAAACATAACAAACCTAACAAACCATTAAATGTAATCTAACCGAGCTGATCGATACGTTACAATGTCATTAGAATAATGTTGAGTTATGCCTCTTACTTGTATCTGTGAAAGAGCATTTGAATAGACCATATAGACACCAGCACCATTCCATTGACCTCAGTCACTGTGAACGCCCACTGTACGCGGTCTATATAGTCAAAGAACTTATCCGGCAGCGGTGGGCTGCTCTCCTTGGGTGGTACTCTCTCATGAACCACTGTGATCATAACCGTGGTCAAAACAAGGTTCAGAGCAGCATAAAACACAGCGATAAACGTCTTGCACCATTCTGACGGTAATCGGTTGCCCTTTCCTTCAGGTACGGAGATTTTGACGTAGTCCCGATGTCTGACCAGGGTTTTCCTCAAGCTGTTCTGCTTCGCCTCTTCAGCAGCGTGGTTGTGGACAGGGCAAGAGGGGGATGGTGTCCCATCTGTGTTTGTGGGGTCCTTGTTTCCTTGGTGGTCTGACGATGCCATGAGTACCCACAACTACCCACTAATGACTGACTTCCTGCCAAGAATCTCTCGTGTAAGTTACTCTGTAGGTTACTCTCCTCTCCAGTGATAATGAAAGGCCAGCGTTTTCAGAACTCATATGATGTGGCTGGAACAGTCTTTTAAAAAAAGGAAAGCAGAAGTACATTAAACGAAGTACATTATAGACATATATGACCAATAAAAGATCATCTAACATGCAAATTAATAATCAATAGAGGCTATTTTCAACCATGAATAACATAGGCCCACCATTTAAAAGCAAAACTGATATACATAATTGACATGCTTCTTCACATGAAAACAAAAGAGCATAGCAAAGATTTTGGTACAACTAATTTGACATTTAAGTCATTTATAAAGTCACAAAATTACATTTCAAATAAATGCTGTTGTTTTGAACTTTCTGTCACAGAAGTATTAAGCAGCACAACACTGATAATATGAAGACATGTTTCTTGTGCAGCAAGTGAGAATTAAAATGATGGATCATGTGACACCGAGGAATAAAACTTCAGCTAAATTAAATTTTTAAATATATTCAAATAATAAATAGATAAAACTGTTATAATAAATAGTATTAATAGTAATGTTTAACATTTTACAGGTGAAATGGCTGATATAATACTTCAAATCAACAGTTTATGTGAAAAATAACAATAAACAATATTTATCAAAAATGTTCGGTTTTATTATAATAAATTAACTGGTTATCTATTTAGTTTCCCAATTTGTCAAGGTAAGTATTATGATTTTAATAGCCTGTACTTTTTATATTCCTGCAAGTCTGAAGTTTTGCCTAGAAATCTGTGCTCGGTGCAGTCAAACACAAGCACAGTATATCGTCCAAAGAATGTGACACAAGTGCAAACTGCCATCTAGAGAAAAGCCACATAGGAAAAAAGCATCCATGGTCAGGTCTGAGTCCAGCTGTGACTTCTCAACCCAGAAACAAGAGCATTTCAGGAACAGCCTATTTATCTGAAAGCTTTCTCCTCTGAGAAGATCTCTGCTCCATCACACCCAAAGTGCATCTCAACAGCCCTCATTACGGAGACATACAATATTTACAAACAGTAAACAGAGCTTCGGGACAGACGCATGCAGGAAGAAGAATGACGGATTGTACAAATCCCTCAACACGAAGGCATCGATTTCCTCCAAATCAATTTAGGCTGAAATATAATTACATTGGAAATGAGTTCTTATTACAAATCTGCCCTGAATGAACATTGGATTGTACACAACACTGCTTCACTGTTCTGCAACAGGGTAATATCATTATCTCTAACAACTCACTTGTATTTGTATTACTACACTATGTGGATGCATCTACAGATAAAAACAGACTAAAAGCGTTTTTTCCAAGCAAACCGCTCACGCAAACAGCTTTAAAGAGTGATTTCGCCAAGTCAGAATCACTTGCCTGTTGTGTCCCGCAGCTCTATCGGTCCTACACTCCTCCTCTGACAATCTCTCTGAAACTTCTCTTCATCCCTCCACGTTCAGAGGGGCATGTTTTCCCAGTCTCCACCCTGTGCCCTAATGGTGATGGTTGTGGTGGAGACCAGGCAGGGGAAAATCTCTTCCACATGCTCCCAGAGACAGTAAATGGATGGCTTGGCTGGCTCCGCTCCGCATGTCCCCTGCCCTGCCTCCGTGCTATTTCCAGCCCTGACTCCTGCCTCCAGACCAAGCCTGTATTTTTCTCCCAGGGAGCAGCGCTGCCCGGTCACAAACAAATTGGTAATGACACGGTTTCGAGGCCTGTTGAGCGTCCTCCCTCCCAGCTCGTGCAGAGGATAAATTCAGCATCAAAGGGAAGGACAGAAAAAAACCAAGAGACCCCGCCTCACACACACAAAGTGATGAGACAGAAAAGCTTTTCTAGTTTATTATATTATCCCTTTCAGGCAGACTTGTGCACTTGTGCTTTTGATCTTGCATACTTTACTGAATTTGTAGTAGCCTATTCCATACTTGAGGTTTCCTGGAAAATATTGTGGATGCGGATATAAAACCAGTGTTTAGAAATGACCGTTTTCATTTTAACCACTGTAAACAGTTGCATACCTTACTGAATTATTTCTACCTGTTTTGATGCTTACATGTCTTTAGCTGATGCATTTTAATGTATTTAGTTGATTCAGACTTGAATACAAAAACATTTTTTGTTTCAAGTCTACTGATATCAACAGGTTTGTGTAGGTTAGATGTCGTGAGTTTAGCAGACATTTTCACCTCTCACTCTCACTAAAGATACAAAAGCGGTACCTTTTCAAATGGTACAGCTTTTGTTCCTTTATTTCTGAGAGTGTATGAGATGTCCTTACTGATATAGTGAAACCAACATGTGTGTGTGTGTGTGTGTGTGTGTGTGTGTGTGTAACCATACAGTTATGTTCAAGCGTAAATTATGAACTATATACACACCCTTTGAAGTTTTTACGGGATGCCCCTCCTTGGTTTGGCCTAAACCGCAGTGCCTATCCCGAATGGATTGATAGCTGTATAGGAGAGATGATGGTTACAGATCTGAAGTTGAGATATTACATGTTAGAAACAGTGTACCTTTGTAATGTAAAGAAGCTTTTCAAGTTTAGATGTGTCCACTATGGACTCTGAACATTACGCAACTACAAAAATAATCTCAAAATATAATCAGAATGAACCAACAGGATTATTCTATAGAGAAATCCCATCATGGGCACCACAAATCTTCCAGAATTACAGCTTTATGTTAACACTTTCACTTCTAATGCAATCTCAGTACAATCAGTATTAAATTAGAGGTCATAAACTGACAGATTTCTAAATAAAACAGCCTTATTAAAGTGGGAACGTTACCTTTTTGAGGTTTAGTTGGCATCTCGGCCTCTGCTAAGTCTGTTGGGCTAATTTATTTAAAAACAAATCGCTATCTTTTATCTTTAGTGAAGCGAGACTGATTTTAGGAGACCAAATAAATGTGTTATTTGTTAAACCCCCCCATTTATTTGTTAATTTTGGGACATTGTAAGATTTATCAAATCAACATGCAACACATAATCACGATTCCATATACTTCATGGTAAGGTACGATTGCTGAAAGAGACATACTTTGTGTTTACAGTGTTATGTTACAGTACCTACCTACGAGTATATACAGCCTACTCCTTTTAGTTGCTTATTTAAACGTTTCAATGACAACAAAAGTAAGATTAATTTTATTTAACTTAGCCTATTTATTTTCACCCGTAGCTACTCGCAGCATTGTCGCGAGACGGTTACCATAGCAACGGAACTTTAATTACCACGGGAACCGTGCGAAGCGTTACCAGAATCGATACACAGGCCCAAAAGTTATATTTTAAGTACTACTTTTAATATTTTTTTAATTCATATTTTAATACGGCGCTCTAAATAGACATTCCTGCTCCCAGCGTCTAAAACACAGATTATAGTACAATTCACGCACTTCTCGTAAGAAGGTCAATCATGAGTCTAAAAATGGTCTTAATCAGCATACATTTTAAATGTACTTTACTTTGTAAAGTAACTGCAAAATGAAAGTCTCGGTTTGCCAAGTTTCCACTTAAAAAGAAATAATGTTATACGGGGAATACAGTATGTAAAACTATTGTAAAGATGTTTTAAATGATATTAGTTAATTTTGTATTACAGCTAAAGGACGCAAGTGAAATGTTGGCGGAACTCAAACGCGCTTGCCGGTTAATAGTCGGACTATTTTTAATGTAACACCGAGAGTTTCACATGTGATTCCTAGTGGGTTTTTCGCTCAATTCAAACACTACATGTAAGTATATTTAATATTCTTTTGTCATTTCTTTTTCATTTGACAGTTTTGATTGTTGTGCTTAGTGATGTCGTGACGCCACGTAAAACCGAGCCGATAACAACTTAAGTGACTTTAAAATACAACTTACTGTACATGTATGTGCACTTGTTTTTGGCAGAAACATAGTTAAACACATTAACTTTCACTGGCATGATTTGAGATGTGGTTCATAACATTGCATCTGTTTGTAACTGTTCCAGACATTCCCTCTTATAATAAAGTCTGTCGTAATAAATGCAGCCTAAGCGGTCAGAATTGACATTTCTACGCGTCCATTTTTTTTCTTTTGCAGATTTCAAGCTCTTCATGTGGTCTCCCCTCCACTAGACTGTCAGAATGAAACAAACCGAGTCACAAAAAGACAGGGAGAGCCTCTATCTGGAGGTGACCACTGTGAACGGAGCTGTGTCTCTTCCCCTGCACTCATCTATTGTCCTTTTCCTCCTGTCTTACACCGAGTGCTCGTCTTTCCACGTCTACCTGGTGTCAGATCAAGCAGATATCCTGCCGTCCCTGTCAAGACTGGTGCCCGGGGCCCTGGCTGTCTCTGAAATGAGGAGGGACGAGCTGCCAGGGCTGGTTAGGATGTGCCGTCTTCCGGCTGCGCTGGAGCCTGGTGCTTGCTTTTGCAGAGCCGGCCTTGCTGTCGTACTGAGACACATCATTCAGAGAGCATGCCAGCTAATGCCAAGCCGCAGGGATGTGGCCTCACTCTTGGGCTTCAAGAATACCTGTCTCAAGGCTTGCGCCGAGGTGAGATTACAGATCAAAAACAACCAGAGGACAAGTGATTAAAATCTCATTGAGTAGTCAAAAGTGTGAACTAATAGTGTTGCTGTAGGGTGACGGGCATATTGACATGTTTTGACAGGCGCAATCGCTTACATTTTTGAGTTCAGCATCATAGAATCACGTAGTCACATATTGACATTTGAGCTCAGTGTTTGCAGATAGTAGCTGTAAGGCATAACAGAGCAGAAACAAACTTGGGTTGCTCTTCTGTTTGTTGTTTTTATCTGTTTTAGAGCCCTGGGCCGTCAGTGGGACAGGTGTGATGTCTCAAGACAACTATTTTAGTCACGTCTGTCGGATATTAGCAACATTTCTGGAATGAAAATACCTTACATCAATTTTTATAAGTGCATTTTTAGGAAGTTGTGTGTCAGTCAGCCTTTAAATATACACAATGGGTCATATCAGATCATTTGGTCAACAAATTGCAACCAGAGAAACAAATATTTTTGTTTTTGTGTTTTTAAGGAAATGCACTGTTACTGTTCAGTAAGACTATTTTTGATTTAAAGGAAATATAAATATATTAATGAATAAACTAAAGTAATATTATAAAATAAAGCAAAATTGCAAAAAAACTAAATACAAAATAAATGAAAGTGAAATGAAACAGTATAAATATTTCAATAAAATTATACAAAAGTAAAGTATGACAAAATCTTGAGCACTAAATCAGCATGTTAGAATGATTTCTGAAGGATCGTGTGTCACTGAAAACTGGAGTAATGATGCTGAAAATTCAGCTTTACATCACTGGAATAAATTACATTTTAAAATATAATCAAATAGAAGTCATTTATTTTAATTTGGAATAATATTTCACAATATTGTTGTTTTTTATTGCATTTTTAAACACAAAAATGCAGCCTTGGTGAGCATTTCATTTACACTGAAATGACCAGTGTAAATGAAAATTGAAAAATAAAGACAAGAAATATATAATAAAACTCATTTAAAATATTTATAAATGCTGTAATATTATATAAATAATGCTAAAATAACACTAGTTGTGCACCATACTCATTATTGGTTGAGATATGCCATTATTGCATATTTAACTGGTTCTGCTTGTTAAATATCACTAGTTCAGCTCTAATTTAAAGTGATAGTTATCAATTATGGCAAAAAGATCCTTTTTATGTGCTTTTATTATTTAAAAGTGTTAACAAAATAGCGTCAGTTCAGACATTTATCAGTTATTGACCAATAATTATCATGTTTTCTGTATCATTCGATTCTTAGCTTGTTTAAATACAGGAAACAATGGAAATTTACGAAGGCACTGTATCCATTCATATGTAAGTCATGAGTCACACGTCACATTTATCAATGCAGTGATTTCTAACTGTCTTTGCTTCTCAGGTGAGTCAGTGGACTAGACTGTGTGAGCTGGACGTTCCCTCTGCAGTGGAGCAACACTTACAAAACCCTGAAGAGCAGAGGTGTCAGCTTCCTGCTGCGATCCTGAACTTAGAAAAGCGGTTAGGGGAGCCCGTCAAGGTCCACAATGATGACAAGATACGTCGACAAAAGCTACAGCAGCAGAAGAAGAGCGATTCTCAACCTAAAGGCCCTAAACCAGAGACCGAGAGTCACCCAGATGAATCCCATCCAGGTGTTGAGCTCAGTGCCGCTCTGGCGAAGCTCTCTGCAGATGCAGCTCCTGCTCCCTCCACCAGGGAGCGCTCTGACATCAGGAAAGTCAAGACCACAGACCTGCCAGAGCTGGAGCATGTGTTTGCAGAAGGGCTCTATTTCACTCTCACTGATGTCGTCCTGCTGCCCTGCGTCCATCAATACCTGGTAAAACAAACAAATCGAAAGCAGTTTTGATCTCATTTGTTATAAATCACAGTTCCTCACAATGACAGCCAGTCATTCGTTCATTTTAGCAGCAGGCTCACAGGTGCTTTCAAGTTATGTATATCAAACACAGACCTCTCTCGTGCCTCTTTGACTTGTCCTCCTTCAAGTTGATTCCCTCAGTTCTGCATTAAATAAGGCAGGGAGTTTCTATTGCAATTGAAATGTATCGGTATTGCGTGGGACGGCGGATTCGATTCTTTGCTCTGCGATGTCCCTGAACTCTTTCAGTCTAAGAGCTTGACGCGGTCTGACACCAGCGTTTGTTAGACTATTACTCTTGAGAAGCAGAAAATCTGCGGCAGTGGATTTAGTAAAAGCCTTTTCTCATCAAAAATGATAGCTGTGAGGAAACTGCATTAGTGACTTCACCAACAGAGGATAACAGTCAGAATGTTACCATCTGTTGCTGGAGACACTCATGAAATAAAGCGGTAGACAACATTACTGCCTGCCATTCTAAATGTAGAGACTTAGTGAAGTCCACGCCATGGCCATAACGGTACAGAGAAACAGTATTGTTAGAATCAAATTCAGATGATGAAGCATAAAATCACTAACAACCAATCAGAATCCATTGTAATGACTTGAATCTCCAGTTTGGTTTTGTGAAGAAAAAGAGGGATGAACCTGAAAAGACTAAATGCCACACATATGGTTAATTGAGCATACAGCTGTTAAACATTCCTTTAATGCTTGCTTCAAATTTTATTACCATTTTTGATTATTTACATTTTAATTAGTCATATATGACTGCTGTTATTGCTCATCCCCAGGGTTGTGGACAAGAGCGATACCTTAATGTATTCTAGATACCAGAGACGTACTTTGGAACAGAATATCATAGAGACTTTGTCCCTTCAGAACCCCTGTGTTGTGTCTTTGAGGTGAAGTTTGTGTGTGTCTGTCATCTATTTCTTTTTCCCTCTCTGCATTGTTCATTCTGCTCCTGTCGTTCTCTGGCTCTTGGCTCTCTGCGGTCAGTGGCGCATCGGTGCCTCCTAGTTTCACACTCCGTCTAGCATGTCTCCCTCCTTCTGTCCTCCTCATCCCTTTCTCTCCGTCTTTCCTCTGTGGAGCGATGATAGGAGCTTCGCAGCGCTGGAGCTGATCTCGGTTCAGTGGGCACAATGCTTTGATGGGTTACTTAAATCACAGCGCCTCGCTGTCAGTGTGCTTTTTTTTTAATATGCATTCACGCTTTTTAGAAAACTCCACAGGAGCGCAGCGTACATGCAGATCCTCTGCTTTCTCGCCCAATTGCACTAACAATTGTACATTGTTTCCTGGAACGTCACCTATTCCTAAACTTAAAAGTCGCTGGGGTATATTTGAAGAGTTCATTTGCAAAAACTGAGCTGTTTTTTTTTAGATTTAATGTTTTGTAATATTTTATGAAAGCAATGCAAAAATATAAATATTTTAATATTTCTACAAATACATGCATGAATACTTTGCCATTTAAATATCTTTTTTTTTTTGCATTGCATTGCACTGTAATACGTGTGCTTATTTGTCGTTATAAAATATTTTAATGCAAAAAAATTTGATTTTTAGAACAGTCCTAAATATGATCATTTCTCTTTCCTTTCCAGATCTCCCTCCAAAAGCACACCCCCTCCACCCTCTCCAGTCTCCCCTTACTGCTGAGATGGTACCAGCGGGTACAGGAGCTTCCCAGCGTCCTGAGGGCCGCAAAGGATTGTGGGATGGCCCTCCTCACTCTCAGCACTGTTGACCCTTGCCCTCCCCAGCCGGAGGCCCCACGACCCAGTGCAGCAGAGCAGGAGAGCCCAAAACTCAAGCAAGAGCTCTTCGTCGGGGGCCCGCGGCCAACTCTCAACAAACTGCAAGTAATTGAATTTCACCCATTTTCTTATTCCCCCGCTCTCTCGCTCTCTTATGTTATTCTCCTCGTTCCTCTTCCCCTTACTCTTCCCGCTCACGGAAGGAGATTACACATGCCGCGCACAAGCGCTTCTCTTTGCCACTTCACTAAACCTGTCAGTGGTGAAGTCACATAATCCCTAAACAGCGATCTGCTCTCAATACGTTCAGTGCTGTGCTCTCGTCCCTTTACAGCAGCCCTGTGTGCCACTGCGGGCCTGAACCATGATGATAAAGGATTTATGCACTCCAGCGAGGCAGAACAGCAGCCGAACTGACTCGCTCTTAACTGATGGGACTCCCTGCCACTTGATACTTTAAGGAGGCTGGTTTTACCGGGCTGTCTGACTCTGACAAGCGCTGCGATTTCTTTCAGCTGTGTGTCTGACGTTCATTAATTGTGGTAAAGAGTATGTAGAGGGTTATAACGGATAAACCTGAACCTGAATTATAAAGCTGAAGTTGTTTATTTTCTAGATTAGATTTAAAGAAAAGCGTTCAGTTCAGTATTTGTACAATATCTAGTATACACTACTACATACTACTATGTGCAGTACTGCATGCATACACAACTTTTTTACCCAGCAAAGTTGCATTAAATGGTTTAAAAAGTCGCAGTAAAATCTTTTACATTGGGTTGGAGTCTATACTACAAGCTATGGTGACTTTCACCTTTAGCACGGATGTATAGCCGAATTACACTGTAGCCTTATTCGGACGGGACTAGTTTTCTAAACTACTGTACGTGTGAGCTTCG
>JAUCMU010000001.1:22242399-22254685 GCA_032275025.1 Enteromius treurensis
GATCGGAAGAGCGTTTGGAATGAATTTTAAAATATATTTAAAAAAAATATATATATATATAAAAAGATGAAAAACGTGGGAAAAGTCAAATATTGGAATGAATTTTAAAATATATAAATATATATTTATAGTAAAAAAGATAAAAAACGTGGAAAAAGTCAAATATTGGAATGAATTTTAAAATAAATAAATAAATAAATAAATATATATATATATATATATATAAAGATGAAAAACAAGGAGAAAGTCAAATATTAGAATGAATTTTAATTGTCTTAGTGCTGTAGTCTCGTCACATAATATATGTATGTATATTGTGTATATGTATTATGTATATAAAAATACAATACAAAAATAGAATATAAATATATACATTTATATGTGTGTGTATTTCTAGATACATAATAAAATATGCACAATACACATACATAATACAAAAACTTTTTTTTGAATGTGATCAATCGTGATCTATCATTTGAAAGCACTTATATGTTGACATTTATACATTTATCCAGTGCAATATTACAATGCATTATGATGCATTTTGTGAATTGTGAATCAAACCCATAACCTTTGTAATGCTAGCATCAGTTCTCAAAAATCATGTTTTTTCGTTGTGCATTCCATTTAATCTCCGTCCAACAGCATTTGGGTTATTGTGAGAAAAAAAAAAAACACAGTAAAACAAAAAAAAAATCAACCATGATTTTTGAAAATACAAATACGGATACAAATACTTATATAAACATGCAAGTCATACCTCTGGATATTTCAGCTTCAGAGATTTGTGCATCTCCCGAAAGCGACTGTATCTTCTGAACACCGTCCATGTCTCATCCAAAACAGTTATCTGAACACAGGACAAAGGCCCAAATCTCAAACATCCAACATCCGGGTCCAGTTGCATAAACTTAGCCTTCATGTTAAGACAGCGTCTTAAGAGCAAGTCTGACCCACTAGCAGTTAGCCAAGACTAATCGGTTTTATTTTTTGTATTTTATCTTAGACTATTATACATTTTTTTAAAACTGTGAGTCTTAAAGTAAACTAACTTTTTTTGACTAGTCTTCACCTTTTATGCAACCGGCCCCTGGCCATTTATTTGGTCTAGACGCCACCACACGCTCAGTGAAATAATTCTGAAAGATAATGCAGTGATTTTGACTGCATAAAACGAAGACAAACCTTGACTTCGAACTCAAAGTGTTCATCTTTTCCCTGACCACACAGGACGTAGCGGGGGATACTGATCTTCACCGGCTCTTTAAGACTCTCAGCGCTGGGATCCAGAGGAATTGACACCAGCCGCTGAGGAAAGATAGGAAATTAAGGTCAGAAAACATCCTCAACTGAAGTGCTCCTGAAATAAACATACAAGACAATACCTCGTATTTCAGTTTGCGTTGATCGCTGCGTTTTTTATCGTTGTCCTGAGAAAATAAAACATGCGTTTATTAGGGTCGTATAACAATTAACACAACGTAAACAGTCTTAATTACTAGTAGATGATTTTAGGCGGTCAAACAAGCACTTGTTTGTCATTTCCCGTCAGTGAGGAAGCAAAAAAAGGAGTTTGATTACAGAAAAGGGAGAAATAGATTTATAAAAGACATCGGAGGGCAGGCTGCATGCTCCCGAAAAAGGAAAACCGAAGAGGAAAGACCCAATCTACTGATATCAGAGATTGTGAGAGGTATGCAAATGAAGGCTACATCATGCAAATCAGCGTGCGCTTGGCAGGTGCTGATTGGCTGAGGCCTGTGCTTACCTCATCCGTCAATCTAACAGAGCTACCCTCACTATCCTGCTCCTCCTCCTGCAGAGTTAAACAACTTTGTTGAGGCCAGAAGCAATTAACTTTTAATGTGTCTGTTGAGCATGACGGAGGTAACAGTGAACAGTTCTCTCCTCTTTAGCAAGGCCACGCAGAATCTTGTCTTTTTTTATTTTAATTTTAATTTTACTAATATCAATATGATCTATACCTGCAGTGAGTCTGAAGACAGTGAGAGCGTGTTGTTATTCTCTCTGTTCAAAAGATTCCATTTCTGCAGCCTCCGCTGAACCTCTTCTTCAATATATGCATTAATCCTGAGGGGGAAATGACCGATTCAGCCAATAATGAAACGATATACTAACAAAATCCCGACCATGCAGTACAATCCTCATTTGAGATGTTGAGCAGCAGTGAAGGCAGCTGTGGTGTGCACAGTACCTCTCGTCTCCTATGGACAGGACAGTGGGGAGGGTCTGTATGGGGCTGACGGGCGACTGGTTTGCATTGTTTTTTTCTTCCCCGCTCACACTGAGACTCCGCACACTTCCTTCACTCTCACTGATCCTCTGCTTCAGCTGCGCAATCTCTCGCTCCATCCTGAGAGAAAGACAAGACACAGCAGAGCTAGATTTATCACAGGGATGCCCACCAGCTGCAAGGGGTTTCTGGGTCCGTAAAACATTTGAAAATATTAACTACGTTTATTTTCGGGCTGTTAAAAGTAAGGATATTAATTAAATATGTGCTCAACCTTTTATTTATTTGTTTTTAGTCACATTCACTTAATTTAATAGCATATCATTACGCTTTCAGGTAAAGACTAATACATAGCTGTAATTATTTTATATTTATTTATAATTTGATTTCTAAATATTTAATAATATATAATAATTATTATATAATAAGTAAAAACCTTTAAGTAATTTTTTTTATCTTGATACTTATAGATATGAATAATATCACAATTAATTTTACTATAATCTCATATTTGCATATTCTTTGAGTGCATTTTTTTAATTTATGTTTATATTTATTCATGTGAATTGTTTAGTGCTGTCAAATAATCAATAACATCCAAAATATATATATATATATTTTTATTTTATTTTTATATGGGTTCTTTGTATATTTATTAAATATAAATACACACATACGGCATGTATTAATATATACATAATGAATATACACAGTACACACACAAAAACTTTTATTTTGTATGCGATTAATCATTTGAAAGCACTAGAATTATTGTTTGTAATATTTGTATTTTTGAATATTCCTAACTTTTTTTTACCATCCCTTAATCATTGTCTCAAACAGTATAGATAAGTATTTTTATTACAAAAATATCCAGCTACCTTTATAATTATCAGAAGTGTCCTTCAGAAAAGGGACAAACACCTACACACCTGTCCTGGTCCAGGTCTTGTGTTCCTGTGAACCTGAAAGTGCTCGTTCCTGAAGCAGACTGGGACCTTCTTCGGGGCCCTTCGGCGTCCGGCTCCAGACTGAGGCTCCTGCGGTAGGCAGAGTGTTTTCTCTCCAAGCGAGCAACCGCCTGCTCCAGAGCCTCCCGCTGCTGTTTCTCCTTCCACTCCAGGATCTCCTTCTCCTTCCTCCGAACCTTCTCCTCCTGACGGGCCACGTTCGCCGTGAACTCGTACGACTGCTGGAGCTGCTGCAGCTGCTCGGCGCTCACGCTGTACTGAGACAAACGCTCCTCCTTCTCCTCCAACTCCTTCTCTACCTGCATGAAACAAACAGACGGAGTTGGATAAACGCGAGATACATGACGCCACTACTCATCCAAGTGCCGTTCATCTCCAGACAGAAAGAGAGCATCTGACTGAGCAGAGTTTTACCTGATATAGAGTCTCATCCAGCTCTTTGTCTATTTCTTCTGGACTTGTATCCAAAACAGGAGAGCCTGTCCCTCCACTGACTCTCTCCAGGAGCTCGAGGGCTCTCTGTCGCTCCTCTGAGACAGCAGGGAGATGTTTCTCACAGAGAAACTGGAGCTGCCTCTCTTTAAACTGCAGACTGTACTCGGCCTGCTGGATCAAACCCTCCTCCTGGCTCAGAGAGGACATGTCCTGAACGCCGCGCTCCATCATATCATGCACCTGGAAGAACAGAGTCTTGATTCTGTCCATTTGTCCCACATCTGAAAGAAATTCTGTCTTCTAATCCTCTAAATTATTTCGTTCTTGAACTGGCATACACAGGTCGCACTGAATCATGCTTGGATTCACTAAAAAGAATCATCTCAAAAAATAAACAGCACAATATTATTGAAGTGCAGTGGATTTACAAACTAAACCACCTCAGCGTTCCTCAGTTTTGAGTGTGCTTCTGAGCAAAGGGCCCTGTACCTGTCTCTGTTTGTCCTTGTTTGCGTGCAGCAGCAGGCCGAGTGACGTGCGCTCATGGGCCATCTCCCGCTCCAGCCGGTCCTTCTGCTGGACCAGAGAGTCCTCCAGCAAGCTCAGCTCCTCCACCTGCATTTGTTTGAAGTGTTGGTAGCGTGTCTGAGCGCTCCTCCGGGCCTCCTCACCGCTCTCCTCCTCCCCATCGATCCGCGCCTCCTTGGCTCTGAGCAGCTCCTCCCTGAGCTCGGCGAGGGTCCGCCTCTCCTCCTCCAGTCGTCGCACTTCATCCGGCATGAGAAGAGCGGCCGTCTCCTCGCTCCGCTCCCTCAGCTGCTCCTCCAGACGCACAACCAGAATCAGCTGCTCCTTCTCTCGCTCCTCCAGACGCCTTGATAGTCAACACATTCATTTTGACATGGTTTCAAAACTATGCATGCAGCTATATCTCCATACAGATATTACCATATATGAACGATCTAAATATATATCTAATAACTATAATTTAATCATATTCATAATATATAATTACAATATAAGAGTGCATACACTTATAAAAACTTATATGTAATACTGGGACTCCTCATATTTTCTATGTCTAGTGTTAACAGCAGATGAATGACATTGACATTTTCACCTGCGTTCCAGCTGGAGTTTAAAGGTTTGCTCCTCTCGTTCTCGCTTGAGTCGCTCCAGCTCACGAAAGAGCTCGTTTTGCTCTGCTCGTTCTCGCTGGGCCTGAGCCTTTTCATCCTCTTCCTCTAGATCTTCCTCCTGCACCTCCTCCTCTTCCAGCTTCGGCTGAAGTCTTCTCTGCTTCTGCTGCTCCTGCTCCTTCTGATCTCTGTGTCTCTCCTCCTGAACACAACAAACAATATCATATAAAAAGGTCTCCAAGACAAGAAGGTTTTTAAGAAAGTTATTTCGATTATGGCTTTTATTACTTTCCACAAAAAGTTACTTTTAAAAGCAACTTTCCCCAACACTCCTGACAAGCATCAAAACGAACTAGTTGAGTATCAGCAGTCTGACCTGAAATTTCTCTTTCTCAGCGATCAGGTCTCGGAGGCGGCTCTCGATGTCTTGACTGCGTCTGTGCAGACTCTCCTCCTGTCTGCGGATGCGCTGCTGGACCTGCTCAGACTCCTTCCTTTGAGACGCCACCTCCTGCTGCATCCGCTCAAGCTCCGCCTTCTCACACTTCTGCTTGTCCTCCATCTCCTTGATCAGCCGCCTTCAGCAGCAACAAAACAGAGGAGACAACTGTGATCAGGTCCAAATTTCCTTCATTTTAAATTGATATATATAATTGAATATATATTATTAGATCATTATTATTTACTGTGTAATATTCATTGTAAATAAAATTATTTTTAAAAATTATCAATTTTTAATGCCAAAAATCATTAGGATATTAGGTACAGATCAAGTTCATTTGAATATCTTTAAGGGTGATTTTTCTCAATATTTTGTTTTTGTATTTGTACATCCACAGATTCCACAGTTATATTTAAAAGAACATTATATCTCAGCCAAATATCGCCCTACATATATCAATAGAGAGCTTATTTATTACGTATAATTCTACATTTTAAAAAAACTGTCCCTTATGACTGGTTTTCTGGTCCACGTTCATATATTAGATTTATTATAGTAGTTAAATTCCAATAAATTTTAATAATTTATGCTGCCTGCTTTGGATAATTTGGTGCATTTGAATAATCTGATTTAGATAAAATCCTAAACATAAATTAGTGGAAAGGACTGCTTTGTCTCAATTACGTTTCACATGCATTTGGCCATTTTAATGTTTGATAAGCCATATGACACACCTTTTATTTTCCAGTTTTTCCAGTTCTTCTCTTTGCTGTCTTTCAAACTCCAGTCTGAAACATATAAGACAGTTAGTTCCCACCCTAAAACACACACACACACACACACACACACACATCACCGCAAACTCACACCAGCGAATGGGATGAGGGTCTGCATTTACGAGCACTGAGCATGCGCTGCAACTACAAGCAAGTGCTGCAGAATACACAGCTTTAAATAAAAGATAGACACACACGTTTAACTAAAGTGTTATGATAATAATGAAGTGCTTCTCAAGCATGATGAATAAGAAATGGAGAGACTGAAACCACGAATACCGACATTAATATGTATATAAAAACACGACAGTTAACATGAGAACACTAGTTGAGTTGCTTTGGTTCTACCTGAGAAAGATGGGACCCTTTTCAGTGAAGAGACTGCCATGAAGAAGTTCAGAAAAAGGAAATGTTACTAAATACTGCGGCACAAATCCAGACTATTAGTCTGAATCATTAAAAAAAAAAAAGATGACAATTCTTTAATTCGTTTGAAATAAAATATCCACTAAGTTGAGTCTTTGGTGTTCATTCATGATAGTTGGTGTAGTAGGTCATTGCCCTGGATTATGATCCGTCATGACAACACAACTGTCCAGGGTTTTACAGGCCAATCAGTTTCCACTTGCGTGATCACTGATCCCAACCTCACTAACAAAACCTTCATAAAACTCCATTTTTAGTCTTCTATTAATGTGACAATGCAAAAAGCCAACATGCATTTGGTTGTTTATTAGGGATGCATCGATATATATATATAAAAAATATATATATATATATATATATATATTACAGTCAATAAAATAACTCTATTTAGTTCAGCCTGTTTTTTTAATGTAAACGTCTAGAAGTCCAACCTTAATGTTTACATGCTCAAATTTAGGCATTAAAGGAATAGATCACACTAGGGTTGGGCGATGTCGACCAATTTGGCATCGTACGATGTCTAATGTGAAACATCGCGATGGACGTTGATATCGTCGTCGCTGTAGGCGGGTTTGGTTGTAACTAAAACACCAAGCTCCGCCCCACGACTGACAAAACAGTGTTCGCGCGAGCAGGTGAGAGGATTGAGTGCAAGAGTGCTCGTGCACGAGTGCTTGACTTGCGCGCGGATGACACATCAAGTGCGCGTGAGGGTTTGATATGAGCTCGCGGCCCCGTTTCTTCGCATGTACATCTGTTTTCCTTTCGCGGAGATGATTTACTGCGCTCGCGAGCATCAGTGGTGTGCTCGCTTATTAATGGCATATATTTGCCGCCATTGATTAAGTGTGTTTTTCGTGAGCTGCTTGCTGCTGCTGCGGCGGCGGCGAGGCGGAGCATCGGGATGACGGCTCAGCATCGTGATGTCTATCGGCCATCGGCGATGGACGATGGCATCATCTATCGACCCAACCCTAGTTCACACAAAAATGAAATAACCCCATATTTTACTCACCCCAAGCCATCCAGGTGTATAACTGTTTTACGTCGCAGTACATATCCGATTTACGGCGCTTCAAAATATTGGGCACTACCAAGAGCCAGGATAAATAAAAAACAAACAACCTCATATACACCTAGGATGGCTTCGGGATAAGTAAATTATGAGGTCATTTTAATTTTTGGGTGAACTATTCCTTTAATTGCAATGTACAGCAAAAAGGACTAAAACGTGTTCAGCACTCTTGAGATCTGTCACAAAAAAAAACACTGTTTGAACTGGAAAATACTAATATTATTTTTATCCAATAATGGCTTAAACAAATCACGGCCCATAAATTAGATTAAACAAACCCCAAGTGCACTGATGTTTAAAGGTTTGAGCCAGTAAGTCACCAAGGTAACTGTAACTGATTGTAATTGTCATTTTTAAAAAGCAAGCTGAATTTTCGGCATCTCTACTCTAGTCTTTAGTGTCATGCGATCCTTCAGAAATCACTCTAATACGTTGATTATGATCGCTTGTATATCGTGCATCCCTATTGGCTGTTTTGGGGAAGGATCACTGGTGATCTGGCAAGCAAAGTTTTCTGTCAGCTGTTTTAATGCACTGGGCATAAGCAGTACCAGCAATGGCGTCGGAGGGCATGAAGAGAGAGGAGGATGGAGAGAGGAGGAAAGAGGAGGCTCCTGAGGGTAAAGAGGAATAGGAGGCGGTGTGGGGAGGAAGAAACCACTCGCTCTATTGCACATGTATACACATACACACACACACACACACACACACACACACAGAGGCTTACCCGGGGTTATACAGCATGACTGTAGAGAGGTTTTCACAGGATTTGGACAGATCAGACATGGATAAGCTCAGACTGGTGAGGAGGCCGCTCTGGAGAACAGGAAGAGCAGATATATTCACAACCATGTTGTGTATTCGATGCTGAAGCTTCATGTATGAACTACTCTCACCTTTCTCTTTTCTCGAAGTTTAGCCGCCTCTTTGGGATGATTGAATCTGAACATATTGGTTCTGCCGAGGAGAATGACAGCACCTGAGAAACACAAATACACAAATTAATCTACTGTTTACTGAAATCATATTGTTTACTGACTAAAAAAAAGCTGAGATTTTTCTAGAAAGGTATATATATGTGACCTTGGTTGAGCTGGCAGGGCTCAGTGACCTGAACTCCATTGACTGAGCACTGAGCGTCATTCAGAGGAATCAGAGTGACCGTCCCGTTCTGGTTCTCTATCAGGCAGTGCTCACTCTCCAGACCCAGACCATGAAGAACTGCAAAGAGAACATACCTTTACGACTGATCAGGGTTAGGGTCAGGCAAAGATTTCAGTTCGGTTCTTGTGTTGAGAGAATTGGAAGTGATGGTTGTGGGTTTTCAAATTGAAATTAAATGGCAATCCAAATGAATTTCATCTCCTGAATTTGAATTGTGAAATAAACTCGATGAAGCACTGTAATTTGAATATTAACTTAAAGCCATAGATCAGAAACAAAAAACCTAAAAGTAGATATCCAAGTCATTTTATTTAGTCATACACTGTAGGTTTGGAACAGGAAATAATAGAAATGTATGTATTTAGTTAACTATCACTTTAAGAACGTAATTCAAATAGAATTCAAAGATATGCATATAACTTTTGATTTCATTTTTAGCATAAATTACGTTACATGGAATTTAAATTGTACCGACATAGAAAGGAGAATTTACCTTAAAAAAGCAATTCAATAATCAATCCTGATTATTTATATTATACTGTCCTCAACTAAACTACCCTTAACATTATATAAATAATTAACAGAAACATTAATGCAACTAATTTTGACCAACAGCACAACTAAATCAAAAAATAAACAATTAAAAACAATACATAAAATAATAACAAAATCATATATTATAGATATTTAATTAATAAGATAATTCTATAATTCTATGGAATTATAAATGCTTATTACTTTTACAATTTTGTTTTGAATTAAACAATAACTGGATAGATATTGACATCAGTGTCAATAAACTCACTGATATCCTGTTCAGTAGTGGCATCATCACGGCCAACGTATGTCCTTCCCTCCTGCAAGCACAAGCAAAATAACCAAGCGCTGCAGTAAACTAATATAATACAACTAGATAAAAAAGTTTGTTGAGACAAACGTTAAGTTGGCTTGAGAAAGCCGAGGCTGAAAGTTTGAAAAGTTTCAAACAGTTTAAACAGTTACAATTAAAAAGAAGTTTGAAAAAATTCTGTTTAACCTTTTCAGTCTAAAAGTTAGAAATAGTCAGATTATAAAGTCAGATAATAAATAGATACTATCCTGATTAGTATGTCACTAACATGTTGCTAGTATGATTAGCAAGTTACCAGCATATTTCTAGCATGATTAGCAAGTTACTAGCATGTTGCTAGCATGATTAGCATGTTACTAGCATGTGGTAAAATGTTTCTAGCATGTAGTAGCATGTTTCTAGCATGATTAGAAAGTTACTAGCATGTTGCTAGCATGCTTAGCAAGTAACTAGCATGTTGCTAACATGATTAGCATGTTACTAGCATGTTTCTAGCATGATTAGACAGTTACTACCATGTTGCTAGCATGATTAACATGTTATTAGCATGTTTCTAGCATGATTAGAATGTTACTAGCATGATTAACATGTTATTAGCATGTTTCTAACAGTGATTAGAATGTTAGTAGCATGTTGCTAGCATGACTAGCAAGTTACTAGCATTTTGCTAGCATGTTTCTAGCATGATTAGACTGTTGTTAGCATGATAAGCATGTTACTAGCATGTTTCTAGCATGATTAGAATGTCACTAGCATTTTTCTAGCATGACTAGCAAGTTATTAGAATGTTTCTAGCATGATTAGAATGTTACTAGCATGTTGCTAGCATGATTAACATGTTATTAGCATGTTTCTAGCAGTGATTAGAATGTTAGTAGCATATTTCTAGCATGACTAGCAAGTTACTAGCATTTTGCTAGCATGTTTCTAGCATGATTAGACAGTTACTAACATGTTGCTAGCATGATTAGCATGTTACTAGCATGTTTCTAGCATGATTAGAATGTTTCTAGCATGTGGATGGCATGATTAGCAAGTAACTAGCATGTTGCTAACATGATTAGCATGTTACTAGCATTGTTTCTAGCATGATTAGATAATTACTAGCATGTTGCTAGCATGATTAACATGTTATTAGCATGTTGCTAGCATGTTTCTAGCATGATTAGAATGTTACTAGCATGTGGATGGCATGATTAGCAAGTAACTAGCATGTTGCTAACATAATTAGCATGTTACTAACATGTTTCTAGCATGATTAGACAGTTACTAGCATGTTGCTAGCATGATTAACATGTTATTAGCATGTGGATGGCATGATTAGCAAGTAACTAGCATGTTGCTAACATGATTAGCATGTTACTAGCATGTGGTAAAATGATTCTAGCATGATTGGACAGTTACTAGCATGTTTCTAGCATGATTAGAATGTTATTAGCATGTGGATGGCATGATTAACAAGTAACTAGCATGTTGCTAACATGATTAGCATGTTACTAGCATGTGGTAAAATGATTCTAGCATGATTAGACAGTTATTAGCATGTTGCTAGCATGATTATCATGTTATTAGCATGTGCTTAAATGTTTCTAGCATGATTAGACAGTTACTGGCATGTTTCTAGCATGATTAGAATGTTACTAGCATGTTGCTAGCATGATTAACATGTTATTAGCATGTTTCTGGCATGTTTCTAGCATGATTAGACAGTTTCTAGCATGTTTCTTTCTCAAGCCAACTTATTTACATGAAACGAACAACATAATAAAAGTCTAATGAATTTGTTCGGCTGTAGAGGCTTGTCCCTCTTCACCACCCGTACTGTGATGAACACCATTACCTTTAAATGATAGAGAATGATGCCGGTGCTGAGCAGATCGTCATCAATCCCGATGAGATGAGGCAGCTCTGAGTCCAGGATCACTCCGATTCCCTCCTTCCTCAGAGCCAGAGTTTCCTCCTGTTCAACACACACACGCCAAAACACACACACACACACACACACACACACACACACACACACTCAAAGCCTGGCTCTGTGAACAAGGTGATAAAAATAAAGATAAAGGCTGGTCCGACAGATGGTGACAAACCTTCAGGATGTTCTGTGTTTCGTTCCATTTGTTTGTCCATTCCTTGGTCAGCTCCAGCACCTGTGACAGAGAACCGACGCATACGGCTGTGTGCCATAACCAACATTTAAATTCATATCTGGAAACGGCTTATTCAGAGCGACTGCATCAGATGAGAACTGTTATGTGATTATGAAAGGGTGTATGTTACCCTGGCTTCATTATGGTGCAGTTCCTCCTCCATACTTAACGCCGTGGGGGAATCGAGCAGAGCTATCTGAACACACAAAACACAACAGCCAAGTCAAGTCACCTCCATGTATGTAGTGCTTTATACAACACAGACTGCTTTAAAAGTAATAAACAAAAAAAAATTACAGAATCAATGATGCAAACTTCTCAAAATATCAGACTCATTTTAACTCTGCTGTAAAGCAGCTCTACACAACAACAGTGTTGATACACAGTTTAATAACGTGAAGTTGCAAAATGCAACTAGAAAGCATCTCAACAGAAGACTAAAGTGTCTGTACTCATCTTAAATCACTTCTTAATTGATTCAATTTATGTTGCAAGCTACAAAAGCAACACCACAGCTCTAAATTGTATTAAAGGTGCCATAGAATGCATTGAGAGAATATTTTAAATTGTTCTCTGATATGTACATAGGAGGTATGTAGCT
>JAUCMU010000001.1:22254785-22267954 GCA_032275025.1 Enteromius treurensis
CGCTCTTCCGATCTTGTATATATATATATATATATATATATATATATATATATATGGGTTTAAAGCGTGAAAAAAAATTAAAAATTGTCCCAGGAGAACTCTTTTTGAAAATGTCCCTTCATATATTTTCTGAATAAAACAAAATGTGCCTACTATTATTTAAAATTGGACATTCAATTAAGATATGTTTATACTTTATATTTACACCTTTCACAGACTGGTTCCCCAACTCTAAAAGCAAGTGAAAACAACTACTTAGATAAGAAAATAAAATGTAAGGTTATTACATGGGTATATTACAAGGAATATAATATTTTGTGATAAACAACTATTGTCAAGTTCACGTTCAGACCTGATTTCCCTGCGCGAGCAGTGCTTTCAGCCGAGCGATCTCTGCCCGCAGTTCTCGTATGAGTCTGACGTTGGAGTCCTCATTAATTGTGGGTTTGTTGATGATGTTTTTGGCACGGTTAGCATAGCGAAGTGTGCTCAGCGTCTCGCCGTAGTTGACATCCGCGGGTGATACAGCTGGACAAAAATATTTAAGATCTCACATGCATGATATTCAAACACGCATACTGTGTAAACAAAAACTTATTCTGAATGCGATTAATCATTTGACAGCACTAGTTATATTGCATTTCATACATAACGTATTTTTAAAAAATATATAATTTCTGGATCATTTTCAATAAAAACTGATTTGACTATATAAGTGTCATAAAAAGTAAAAAAACATAAATAAATAAAACCGTGGTCTAACCAGCCATTGTCTGTATGAATTACATAAGTGTTATATAACTTCATAGATCCTGCCAATACAACATGATGTCACATGACTCCTCACTCACTAGCGATCATGATGGTCTTTGAGTTTCCTCCCAGACTGTCCTTCAGGAGCCACGTGAGCACAGAGTCTCTGTAAGGAACAAACACCTGCTTCTTTTTCAAATGAAAGTTCCCTCCTTCCTGTGAGAGATCAGCTTCAAAGACAGAAGGAGCCATTAGAATACAGATTACATGAGAGGAATTACACCAATCTGTGCCCCAAAAACACTTAAGAATTTAAGGAAATGTAGCCAGGCACAACAGTTCCTCTCACCCAAGGCAGAGATGACATTTCCCAGAGTGACCAGCGATTTGTTGATATTGCCGCCCTCTTTAAGCCGGACACCAGTGGCCCCTGTGGCATCGGCCCTCTCACTTCCTGCCAAGTCCACCAGGTGAATCTTACTGACCGTCTCGCTTGGCATCACGGCATCAAACTTAGCCTGAGAAGAAAGGAATAAAAACAAACTGTATGATATCACGCCCGTGCATTAGCTCATGCCATGGCAATAACACGAGGCGTTACATTTACCTGTGTGAAGTTGATGGTGAAGATGGCGTGCGAGCGGCTGCTTGCGTCGTTCATGCCGGTGCTGGCCGTGGTGCGGTTGATATTTCCCGCCTCCATCAGCTCCTCCACATCACTATAGTTCTGCACCAGGTGCTTCGACAGGTCTGAGATCAAAGAGAAGAACTTACAGCAACGACACAATTCAAACGTTAATTATTATTACGCGATATTACCTGCAGTGTTCATTAGAATTATTACTTTATAATTTAAATTATTATATTTAAATGATAAATGTAAATACATTTAAATGATAAATTTAAATTATATTGAAATGATCAATTTAAATTATATTGAAGTTATAAATTTAACTTTTATTGAAATGATAATTTTAAATTATATTGAAACGATCATTTTAAATTTTATTGAAGTTATAAATTTAAATTATATTGAAATGATAATTTTAAATTATATTGAAACGATCATTTTAAATTTTATTGAAGTTATAAATTTAACTTTTATTGAAATGATAATTTTAAAATATATTGAAATTATCAATTTAAATTATATTGAAACGATCATTTTAAATTTTATTGAAGTTATAAATTTAAATTATATTGAAATGATCATTTTAAATTATATTGAAATTATAAATTTAAATTTTATTGGAATGATAAATTTAAATTTTATTGAAATTATACATTTAAATTTTACTTAAATGATCATTTTAAAATTTTATTGAAATGATAATTTTAAATTATATTGAAATGATCAATTAAAATTTTATTAAAATGATCATTTTAAATTATATTGAAGTTATAAATTTAAATTATATTGAAATGATAATTTTAAATTATATTGAAATGATAAATTTAAATTATATTTAAATTTAATCAACATTTACTTAATACCAGAATTGATTAGTTTATTAATATTTATATTAGTGCTTTTTTTAATGTTTAGAGGAGCGTCTTTCTTTTGCTGTGACACCGAAATAAATATGAGAATCCCAAATTTCTCGAGTAGTGTTATTAAATCCTGAAGTTTCTCTTTTGTGACAATCTTTGTCTTATTCAAAGATTTGCAGACATGTTTAAGTCTCTCCTACCTTCCACATAGGGTCCCTCTTTAGGATGCTCTCTGACTCTGAGGTTATACGTCTTCGCCATCTTTCTCCTTAACAAGTCCCGCACTCGTTCGTTGTAAATCTCCAAATAGCTGCCAGCGTGACAGAAACATGACAGGTTTTCCTTTATGTAAATCCTCTATGTAATTCTGTTTGCTACCCCTAACGGTGCAGAAGGATATTGTAGCTCTCAAACAGAGCTGAGCGTTCACATATGACTTCTGAACTCGGCTCACCTGACTTCTGTACGGAAAGAGGCTTCATCTCTCCGAGTCATTCCTGAAATTCGGCTGAATAATCCTTCACAGATCCGTGGGATCAGCCCGACATCACCCTACGGCACAGCAAACCCTCATCAGAGCCGATATTCAGCTCAATAACTCCACAAGCAGTCGATAAAATCAACCGCCTCAGGAGGTATATAACGCATGTTTGAAATTACAGAACACTTGTATTAATAAAACCGCTTACAGGGATGCCCATCATGGTGTGTGACTTCCCTGATCCAGTCTGGCCGTAAGCAAAGATACAGGCATTATATCCTTCAAATGCTGCCTTTAACACATCAGTGCCCAGATCCTTAAACACCTGAAATCACACACACATCAAGCCTGTGATATTACAGTATTTATATATGTAACAAGAAACCAAAAAGCTAAAAGTTAATCGTAAAGTCAAGATATGAGCTCAACTGTGCTGTTGGTAATAGCTGTGCTTTATTCACCCTGCCTCAGGGGAAACCAGCCCTGAATACAAACGTTTTCCTTTTTACTATCTAACACAACACTGAAGATTGTTATTACGTCTGAGCATTGAGCAACAAACGCTAAGAGGATTAGCTCCTAATGAGATCTGATTACTTTATTATACACAAATGGTGCTGGAGTTATATAATTAAAAATAATAATTTTCTTTTCTATTTATGCATTTGTCAGACCCTTTTATTAAGAGTGACTTGCATTGCATTCAGCAGTCTTTAATTTAAACATGAATAGCTATAACATTGATTATATCTGTGAATCAGTTCATACTGTCGGATTTAGTGAATTCGCAATTATTTGCTTAGTTCAAAAAAAGTTAATATATAAATTTTTGCTTTTTATATATATATATATATATATATATATATATATATATATATATATATATTTCAAATCAAGTCATTTAAGAGCAAATATCTAATTTCAAATCGTAAATTTCTTGCAACTATTTAACATATTACTGACTGCTGATTAAAAAAAAACGTCTGACCTTCTCCTGTGAGATAAAGCTGGCATTTTTACAGTCCGAAGAGTCGTAAGAGAAATCATATGTGAACGTCTTTGCTCTCTCCCTTACAGAGTCTCCAGTCACTCCATCCGGTATCTGATGTAAAAATAGCACACGAATTAGATCAAAAATATAATTTCATCTGTGGAACTCTTTCCGTTAGAGACATTCAATGCTACATACTTTTAAGTTGGTGATGGTGGTTTTGTTGCCTTCCATTTCGATGATGCATTTGGCAGACAGGTCTTTCTCTCTGTGCCAAAAATCAATAATACATGAATAAAATATACATTTATGCACTTCATTTTTTATTCACACACACACACTGTAAATCCATAGTCCATAAGCATTTACTCTCGAGGGAGACGATTTAATTTAGACCAATCAACAGATCAAACTAGGCGTCTATTTTCGAGCTAATGCATTTATGAGCTGTTTAAAGTGGAAAGCACAAGTGTGTTTGTTTTTATTAAGATCCTAGTATTCAGCATAACAATTACTGCAAAAATACTTAAAGTGAAAAATTTATTTTGGATCTTAATGTTTGTTTTTTGGTCAATTTTCCTGAGTAAAAAAAAATCTAAATCGCAGGAATGAACAGAAGTAATAAACATATATTTGCTCTACTATAATGGCACAACTCCTGTACAAATTCTTGGGATTTTTCATATATTACTATATAGAGGTTTGTGTGCATATAGTCCCACACATTCTCAGCCTTACTTTAAAGCATGTTTATAACTCTTATTACACTCATTGATGATGGCATTCACATTACTCTAAAACATTTAAAAATATGCTGCAAATTAAAGGCAAAAAATATATATAATATATTGCTTTTTTATTCACATTAAAGTAGTTTTAAAAGTGTTACTGTTAATATTATTATTGTTGTTGATGTTATTATAATGAAATGTAGATTTGATATGACGATAAACAAATATTATGATAATAACTATTTAGTCCAGGATCCAAAAACAAGTCTTAAGACAAAAGGTACTTCTTGACCCGAACTACAGTGACCAAAAAAACAGACCTGAATCCACTCTCAAAAACAAGGAACAGTGTAAAATCAAAAAGAACTGACGTATTTTTCATCCAGGGCACTTTTGATCTGTTTGGTTCTTTATTTAGACTCATAAATCACACCTAGCTTACTAAATAGACAGCATTATGGACATGCTGACGCCCAAAGATGCGGTCAGAGCCGTGGCGCAGCAGGTAACTGTCAGCTCAGGGACGGCTGGGTTCGCATCTGACCCGCGTCATTTCCAAATAAACTGAAGATAAGTACATGCTTAATTCCTAATATTAATAAGAAATACAGCTCACTTGTATTTCACGTGTATTTCATGTTTATGCACAACACTCTGCAGCTGCTGCGACATTATTCACACGGACATGTTTGTGTGTTTAAGATCCACTCACCGTCTGTTCATGGGCCGGACCCTCACTGCCACCCGAACCGATGCCATGACACATCCCTGAGGACCAGAACCACACACACACACACACACACACACACACACACTCTCTCTCTCTCTCTCTCTCTCTCTCAGTCACTCAGTTCTCATGGGTGACTGACACAACTCTGAGCGGTCTGTGTCCGCGGAAAACAGCGCAGTGTGTCCATGAGAGGCTAGTGCTCACTCAACAGTCATCGTATAAGAAGATGCATTTGTCCTGGACGCTGTTGTTCAGTCCGTGTTATTTTCCCGGAGTGATTCAGAGCGTCTGCTCTTTGCTGGAAACAGCGCGGGATGCAGAACACACAGCACGCGCGACACTGCCGCCTGCAGGCTTGGAGTCAGCACGCATCGTCAGGGTTGCCATGTTTCCACAACAAAACTCGCCCGATTGCTACTCAAAATAGGCAAAAACTAGACCAGTCGCGTTTCTTTCTGAGGGGGGTTAATTCCACGTTTTTGGTAGGGTTCAGGGGAAACCCACGGCAACAGTGTTAAAGTAGCCCAATTCCGCGGGAATACTGTGGACTTGGCAACAATGTGGATTCTGGCGGGAACCGTTTCTCATGACGGTATCATTGTGAATTAATTAATGTATGCTATATAAGGACAAAAATACCTGGGCTGGTATAATCATATATCATATGTCTACATATATGTTATGATAAAATAAGATGGTCCTTTGTTTTGTTTTAGTGGTACAATACTACCACTTAGGCTAGGTAAGCTACATATTAATAAAAAATATATAAATACATACATACAAATATGACATTTCTCACTGAGTTGCTTGTCTTACTTTCAGTCTTTGTTTGGAAAAAACAACCTGTAACGTTATATTTAATTATTAATAATTAATTTTTAATTTACTTTAATTTTGGCTGTGTCACATTTTTCTTTCAAAATACGTATGTTTTAGTCTCTCTTAAATTTCCACATTAAAATGAATAGGCTTTTGTCTATATTTTTATATACTATTTTATCTTCCCTGTTCTTGTCTATTCTAATTAAGTGTACTTTAGTCATTACAGGTTTGCATTTAATCCAATAATAAGAGCATGTTCTCTTGGTTAGGTCAGTTTAACCGCAGATTTTATACCTTTATTCCCTATATACCCCTGACTTATTTATTTTGTTAATAATATTAAAAAAGGTAGGTCTCTTGTCTGCTTTAGTTTAGTCTCAGCCTCAGACGTCACGCCCACGGAGCGTTGGCCGTCAGTCTGAAGGTCTGGCTACGCGAGACTTGCTTTAGTTTAACTTTAGTTACTGATGGCAGTTTGAGGCATTAAATTACAGTACCTAATTTTTTTAATATGAAAACACAATCAACTATCAGGTTTTTTAAATCAAATAAATAAAAATAAATATTAGATTAAAAACATAAATGAAAACTGAAATTAAACAAGTTTAAATTCCAAATTAGTAAAACTGAAAAAATAATAATAAAAAATAAAGCTAAAAAGAAGCATTAATAATAATAATAATAATAAAAAATGTAAATTAAAACTGAAAATTTAAAATATAACAATTACTATAGGATAAATAATACTAAAAAAACTGTCTATATAGTCAGTGAAATAAATAAAGACAGACAAAAGTAA
Source organism: Enteromius treurensis (assembly GCA_032275025.1). NCBI lineage: Eukaryota > Metazoa > Chordata > Actinopteri > Cypriniformes > Cyprinidae > Enteromius > Enteromius treurensis. The sequence continues at coordinate 22,261,587 of JAUCMU010000001.1, forward strand.
TTACATTATTAAATGCTTTTATTATCTAACTTACAAATAACTTTAGAAATGACTTTTTTGGTAATGGATCTCTCTAGATGTCACATCCAGAACAAAAATAAATAAACTTTGACATTATTTAGCGACACATGTTTGTTGCTGCTCCCGTTGACCGTCCACAGATGGTCCTCAGATGCTGACCTGAATCCATTCATGCTGTCCTGTGGCTTCAGCCTACACCATTACTGTACAGATCGTAATCACATCAGCTCTATTAGTTGTCATTTGTCTTCAGCAGCACTGACAGAGCCAGCTCATACACACAAACCGAGTTGACAGAGTTATAAGGCAATTCCATTATGAGCTATTAGCGATAAAGTGCTCCTGAACAGCTTCAGTTTTTTAAAGTGCCCAGTCGCTGATCCTGGATTTTTTTCCCACAGCTCATTGCCAGCGTTGCTACAGCATAAGAGGAGAGGATGACGATGGTGGACCTCACAAAATGTGAGGAGGCCCCACGAGCTGGGACCTTCAGGGCTCTCCGTGGTATGGGTCCATCGGGACGAGGTAACATGTGAGACACAGATTCCATGCTCGCCATCAGGAGAAAACACGCTTCACCTGGACCTTCGTCAAGAGAGCTGGAGATACAGAAGTAGCTTCACAGGCTGAAGATGAAGACGCTGAGACGCACGTCCATTCATGAACACTGTCCCTTCTGTCTGCTCCTTCCTTTATAATCCTCACCCTATCCCGCCCTCATGACACGCATCAAATCCCTAAATTAGCCCAGCGTCTGAGTGCGTCAATAGGATGTGGCACAGATAGCACAACAGAGGTCAGCTAAAGGGGGATCGCACAGTCAGACACGTCTGAGTTTAATTCTTTAAGAGGAGTCCAGCAGAGGCTCTGTAATGCAGAGAAGGGATTTGAGCGACGGGAAGTCTCACACTAACACTATTAGTCTAACGTGACAGGAGCCACTCACCAAACCCGTGTTAAAACTGCTTTATTTTCTTCAAAATAGCTCTAAACATCACCATTTTCTGAAATGATAAGGGGTATTTAAAAAACATTTTTTTCAATTGCATGATTATTTTTTTATGTGTATCAGTTGGGTCATATAGGCCTAGTAAAACAAAGTATGAAAGAGTAAAAAAATAGATAGTTTTTTTAGATAGATAGATTTATACAATCAATTAGGAGAATTATGGTCTCACATGTAAAATAGACTTTTTCTAGATGCTTTCTTTATCCTGTACAACAAAAATGTTTTTTACAAATGCATGGTGATATAAATAAAACGGTAAAAATATATAATAAATATACTATTTATATATAGGCCTACACACACACACACACACACATATATATACATACATACTATTAATAAATTAAAATATTTAACAAATAAACATTTAATTAATTATTTAATATAAAAACATAATATATAATGGTATTTAATAAACTATAAAAATGATAAATTATGCATTTTCTCCGTCTGTCTATCTATCTATCTACAAAGGTAATCAAGAAAATACATAATATATATATTTACAAAACTCAAAATTTTTAAAAATCATGTTTTTTATTATGCTATCATGTTTTTATTGTCTTTTATTATAGTGTGTTAGCTAGCTGTATTTTTTGTTTTCCTTATTTATTTTAACCTATTAAAGTTTTTTTTGAAGATGTCATAAAATACATTTAGCAAAATCAATGAATACCCAGGACATTCATATAAAAAAGTAAGTTAAATAGATATATTAAAAAATCTATAAATGCAACTTTTATCATTTATACAAAATGAATACAAGACATATATACAGTATTCATCAAAAAACTCATTTATATTTGACAAAACTATGTGAATGCGTTCAGTTAAGCTTTGAATGGTCTGACTTGCAGGATTGAGGACGTTGAAGGTAGCCTATATAAAGAGTCTGACTCATCTATGGATTGTTTAAACTGGTAATGTCTGATTAAGGACAGCGAGAGGTGATGTCAGTCAAGGCCACGCTGCTGTAAATAATCATGTGACCCAGGAAACACTAGACTCACCCGTAAACACTTAATCCTGTTTGGTGTGTACGTGTGTGTGTGTGTGATTCACTAAGACACACTTCTCACAATCAGTACTGCTGTAAATGGGTTTTTTCCATCAATATACTGTGCTTTTTTTTTTTTTTTAGTAAATGAAAACGGAAATACCAATGAACAGCTCTCTCCATGGGTATTGCTAGAAATGTGTCTGTATACAATTCACATTCATCAATGATATTTAATAATAATATATATATATATATATATATATATATTACTAAATAAATCATGTTGCTTCCTATTCTTTATAAAGACCTGGAAGCAAAATTAAAAAAATGTTTTAATGTAACTATAATTTACCTGTGTACTAATCTAATTATCTGTCTCAGTAAATCACGCCAGTGGAGGTTGAAGAGAGCGCTCTGTCCTTGGCACTGTGGGTTTAGGCATTATTGCATCGCCAGCACACTTCCAGAACAATTCACCATGATGTGACACAGCAATAAGACAAAGAGACTTCTTTACGGTCATTAGGATGACTTTCCAATTTGATAAACAGTAATTTATGACCATTAGTTCTGGAGCAAGCTTTCAGATTTCTTCAGTAAATGACTTTCAAAGTCTTCTTGTCTTTGTTTGGAATACTATTTATTATATGATTTAATTGTCAGAGTTTTGTTGCTTTGTTTTTTGTCACATGTTTACAGTCCTGGGGCCTGTTTCAGAAAGGAGGTTCACTTGAACTCTGAGTTGACCAATCCAGAGATAAAAAAAAGAGTTTTCGGTTTCAGATCAGGTGATCTGAGTAAGGTCAATCAACTCTGAGTAGACTAATTCAGAGTTAAGCGTGTACACCGCGACTCTAAAGAACATTATCAATGGAGGGCAGATATTACGAGTCACCATGGCAACATCTGAAAAAAAGAGGTCGGCATTTTTTCCCCCAGCTGAACTTGATGTGTTCATGCAAAGTTACAGCATATTTGAGCACATATTTAAGCATAATAAAAAATAAGTCATGTAATGTGTGACTTAATTGACTTTTTACTTGAAAATGTTGGGAATGGGCCGTAATTTTAAAGTTATTTCAGATGAAATTGCATTAAATTACATCAAGTAGGCTTCTGTATAGTTTCTACAACAAATTTGAATGTTAGCAGTAATAAAAAAATAGTTTTTAGAATGAGTAATAATCCCACTAATCTAGTAACAGTACATGTTCCTGTTAAAGCTCAGTGAATGATTTATTTTTTGCAGTAATATCAAATGTAAAACTTAAAACTATGTTATTGAATCTAATTGTAATTGTCATGTTTTTGGTGCAATCCTGCAGGTATTAAAAGAACATAGCAGCAGCTGAAAATAAAATGTAAAAATATAATTCAATCAGGTAAGGTTTGAGCATGTCAAGGTTTTTTGTTTTTATACATACAGTGCAAACAGTGGCCTTACTCCGCATCCCTGATACCGAAAGCAAAGAAATGTAAGAGCACGGCCACGATGGGTGATGTTAGTGATGTAAGAACGAATTAGATTATGGATATATACGTAACTTAATTGATGGCAACGAAAAACTGTAATGCTCAACCAAAAATGTTATGCGGTGTAACAATAATTTTACAGGTAAGCTGTATCCGAACCGCTAGACCATGTCAAAATGTTAATGTTGGCTCTCAAACTTTACTCGACTTAAAAAATAAAATAAAAAAAAACACAAATGGTTACTAATGTTAACGAATGGGCATTGAATGACTAAGGCGAGAAATACCGCTTCGTCTTTAAAGAAGGAGAGGAGACTGACAGAAACTCAGTTTTATTCTCAGTTAGAGAATAAAAAAGTTACCACGGTAACTGACTCTGAGTAATAGTTACCTCCCTTTCAGAAACAGGCTTGAGTTACCCTGCTTACTCGGGTTTGACAAACCTGCCTTTCTGAAACGGAAAACTCTTAGTTTCTAATCTCAGGGTTAACTAACTCTGAGTTTTCACTTAACCTCCTTTCTGAAACAGGCCCCAGATCACTAATCACCAGCACCTGTTCAGCCATCAGCACCAAATCTGCCCTTTTGTTCTTCTGGTTTAATGCATTTGTTTAACTTTGGTAGTATTTATGTGTTTTCTTTTCATGTTTAGTTTTGTTTGTTTTTATGTTCATCTGTGTTTGCTTTTGTCTAGTTTCGTTTACTTTTGTTTGCTCTTGTTTAACTTCATTTGCTTTCAATTAGTTTTGTTTAGTGTTTTTACTTTTAAGTGTCAACTGTCCATTTTTAGTTTTGTTTAAAATGTCTGGTTTCATTTTATTTTTGCTTTGTTTAGGTTCATCTAGTTTTGTTTGCCTTTTTCCATTTTTATTTGCTTTCGTTATGTATTTGTTTGCTTTTCAGCTTTGCTTTTATTCTGCTTGTTAGTTTCATCTAGTTTTTAAATAATTGTTTAGTGTCATTTAGTGTGTGTTTAAGTTCAGCTTTGTTTAGTTTAGTTGTCCAGTTTTTTTGTTTTTTACTTAACCATTTTGGTTTTGTTAATTTCTTTCTGTTAATGTTTTTGCTTGTCTTTTACTTTAGACTTGTTACCTTACTGTTTTTTTTTTGTTTGCTGTTGTTTGTTTTTAGTTATTAACTTCTGTGTGTGTGTGTGTGTGTGTGTGTGTGTGTGTGTGAAAACACTCTGAATATTTCCAGAGACATGTCATTTCTACTGTGTACCAACAGATGTCAATGTTAATTCTTTCACTTGATGGTAAGCCATGCTTGGATGCTTAACTCTGGTGTGTGTACAAAGTCTCTAGTTTTTTTTTCTTTTTTTGCCAGGTACCAGACTTAACTTCATTACCGATAATTTAGCTTTAACTACGCACACACACACATAAATATATATATACACACTGTCTAAGGCTTTGTGTTTTGCAGCACACTACTTCTACGTCTTAAGGACCTTACTAAAATCAATTTGACACATAAATTTGCATGTAAATACTGTTTTGTTTAGTAAAAATTGTTATCTTTCCTTGCATCACTGTATGCATTTTATTATTTGGATGTAGCATTATTTTCCACCACTGTCCCTGACCCTATCAGACTTGCAGCACATTTTTGGGTTGCAGCCCAGTAGTTGAAACCTGTGTGAGTTCACCTGTTTCATAAAGCAGTGGTGCTGACATAAAACCTGGTAAACAGCATTATAAATTGATTATTGGTGTTCAGTGTATGTGGATGATTTGATGTAGTGTCCTGTGGTGTTTGTCTTTCTCTCATGTAATGGTTTCTACGGCAGCAAAGCTTTTGATTAGAGATTCCTCGTGGGTGCATCTTTTCTTGTATGGCTGATTGCATTCTGCTTGTCTACAGCTTTAGTGTGTGTGTGTGTGTGAGAAAGTGAGAGAATGTGTGAGAGAGCCAGTGCGCCAATTTAATGTTAACAGAAACACTAGCAAATTCAAGCAATGAATTGACATGGCATCTATTCAGATAAGAAGTGACTGAGTGTGCGTGCGCTCATAAAACAAAAGGCCTAGCCTAAATGGTGTTTTATGAAATTCAAACATTGTCAGGTTTATGTAAGGGGTAGGTTTGGGGTAAGAAAATAGTTTGTAATGTATAAAAACCATTACATTAGAGTACTGCATATATAAGTGTGTGTGACACAATGTATTGTTATTGCAGCATTCATTGCTTATTTTGTGTCTATGCAAATTTGTACTCTAATTGTCAAACACACTCACACATTTTACGCACTCATGTTTAACTACACTCACATACACAGAATACCTATTTTAATCACCATTAAGATGTTTATTTGCACTGTAATCCATTATATTCTCATTATGTAATTGGGCACTTTAGATTTTATGCATTTTATTTTTTATTTTTTGAAAAATAAATCTTTTATATGATGTAAACTAGAAAGAAAAAAAATCTCATATAGCTACGGTATTATACAAGTAGAACTTAATGATTAGTATCAATATATCAACTATAACCTTACAATGAAATGCATTTAATTTGCATTTAATAAACGCGTATATAATTAATAAATTACTAAATGTAGAAAATGTTTTATTATTTTCAAGTATATTTACATTTGATTTATATATTTAATGTGTTAAATATAAATATTTATACATTTAAAATAGAAAATATAATATAAGTATAATATAGAAAATATCATTGTGGTTGTTTAAATGTTGTACTAACGGACTTTACTCCGGGAGAACAGCATCTGTTTCTGCTCATTTCTGTGTCTGAGATGTTTCTAGGATACGGCACGTTCTACCATTTAGTTTGACTCTGTTGTCAATGTCAGGTGGACAATCTCCCTCAACATGTTTCAAAGGAACATATTGTCTC
>JAUCMU010000001.1:22268054-22299282 GCA_032275025.1 Enteromius treurensis
ACCTGGTCTTTTCCTGGTTTAACATGGTTGTTTGCTGGCTTAAGCTGGTTGTTTGCTGGTTTAACCTGGTTCTTTGCTGGTTTAAGCTGGTTCTTTGCTAGTTTTACCTGGTCTTTTGCTGGTTTACCGTGGTTGTTTGCTGGCTTAAGTTGGTCATTAGCTGGTTTAACCTGGTTCTTAGCAGGCTTAAGCTGGTTCTTTGCTGGTTTTACCTGGTCTTTTCCTGGTTTAACATGGTTGTTTGCTGGCTTAAGCTGGTTGTTTGCTGGTTTAACCTGGTTCTTTGCAGGTTTAAGCTGGTTCTTTGCTAGTTTTACCTGGTCTTTTGCTGGTTTACCGTGGTTGTTTGCTGGCTTAAGCTGGTCGTTTGCTGGTTTAACCTGGTATTTTGCTGGTTTAAGCTAGTTCTTTGCTGGTTTAACCTTGTCTTTTGCTGGTTTAACCTGGGTCTCAGCTGGTCCTTTGCTGGTTTATGCAGGTCCTTTCCCGGGAAATGACCAGCTGAAACCAGCATCCCAGCCTCAAAACATCCCTAACCAGCATATGCTTTTTTTTAGCAGGAAATACACTTACTTCAGCAGAGTCGTCAGTCTCCGGCGTGTGGGGTCCCTCGCTGTCATAACTCTCCAGATTCACCATATCTGCATGCAAGGAACATGTGTGGTTAATACATTTTACTATGCAATAAACATGCACTGGCACTGACAAAAAAATAAATAAAATACTTAAATGTGTCGTTTGAGATATTTTACAAGTTTCAATTGCAATTAATAGCCTGAAGTTTCAATCAAATAATGTAATACACATAATAATAACAAAACATTTGCTACTGTTCACAGTCTTGTGGTCAGTTAGATTTTTATAGGCTGCATTTATTTAATCAAAAATACAAAGAACAGGAAAATTATGCAATATTATTAAAATTTAAAATAACTGTTTTCTATTTCAATACATTTTAAAATGTAATTTATTCCTGTGATGCAAAGCTGAATTATTAGCAACATTTTTCAGCCTTTAGGGTCACATGATTCTTTAGAAATCACTCTGGGATGCTGATCTTTTGTAACATTATAACAAAAAAAAATCCTTGCTAAAACATCTTACTGACCCCACACATTGGAATATGTGCCCAAAACAATTCATCTTTCATCTTTAACAATTCATCACTCTCAACAAATGAAGAGTTCTCTAACATTCATAAACAATTAGCTATGAGCAGTTCAACAGCATATTGCTTAATGGAGTCTAAAAACAACACCTCCAGTCACCACAGCAACCATCCATTCTAGAGAGAAAAATAAAGCATCCCTGATCTAAATAAAGACTGGGATATAAATAAACATCACTGAAATAAAGCTCTAAAGCAGCAATTAAAACAGCAATTTCTTTGTCAGACTCTAGCTGAGTTCAATAAACCGCCGTATAGAAAATAGCATCTTAAACTTCATTTCATCTTGTGCAGCCAGAAAATGAAGTGAGGGGACTGAAACGAGTCTCTGCAGTTTCACACCAGATTTGAGTGACTTGAGTGAAGTCTGTTTTCCCAGCGATGCAGTTTCACAACATCCATCTACAGAAGGATCAGGATTTAAAACTGCATCTAGATAAATAATGTCTGAATCTGACAAATCTCTGAAATCTCATTAGGACATAATCATAAACATAAGTTATTAATTAGGTTCAATATTCAATTAAAGTGTATTGTTTACATTTTTAATTAATAATACATGTGCTATTAGTGCCATTTAATGCAATTGCAATACAATTAACAACCTTGTTAAAAATTACTAAATATTATATAAATTTTTTACAAAATACAAAAATGTCCTGTTTGAGAAAATATTTGAAGTTTTTAGTAAAATCAAATTAAATATAATAATTATTATAATAAACACCATTTTTCAAACATAGCCCACCAATGCTACATTTGTTTGATTAAAAATACAGTAAAAATGGTAAAATGCTAAAATATTATTACAACTATTTTCTATTTGTACATATTATAACATAAAATTATTGCTGTCAACAAAGCTGAATTTTTAGCATTCAGTCTTCAGTGTCGTATGATCCTTCAGAAATACTTTTAATATGCTGATTTGATGCTGAATTGAAAGAGTAATGATTGTTTCACAAACGCTAGCTCGGTCTGCCATTGGTCAGTCAACGGCCTAAACACAGCGCTATTGGTTGAGCCAACGCTACTAATTAGGGTTGGTGAGATGCTGAAACAAATCTTGAGTCACATTGTTTAGAAGGTGGAAATTAACATAAATAAATCTTATATATATATATATATATCTGTAAATTAAGCTGGGATAGCAGAGAAAACACACTCCTTCAGCTTTAACTAAACAGACTGAGCATTATTTTGGGCCTGAAAAGTGTTTTGTTATGTTTAGTTGTGCAGCGAGAGAGAGTAAGTGTGTGTTTTAATAAAAAGCCCCATTACTCAGAGAGGGCTGCTGTTTGCCAGGATCACAGCGGTGCTTACACATTTCCCTGCGCTCTTGGCAGGAATACAAACTTCCCACCGCCTGTGCACCACCTTAACCTGCTCCATAATCTTAACAATGTCTCTCAGCATGACCTACTTTTCCCTTCCTCTCTCCGGCTTCCTCTACGCTCTTTCCCTTCAGAGACAAACGCGCTCACAGTGTGAGGATGTTCAGTCGTGTTCGCCTCTCTCACCTTCCAGAGGGTCTCTGGTCAGGCCGAGCTGGCTGATGATGTATCGCGGGATGTCTGCTTTCATTAGCTGGCCCTCTTTAGCGTGGTCTTCTGCGGCCTCCAGCAGGTGGTAGAACTCTTCGGGGTTAAACTCCTGAAAAAAAAACATGCAAATAAATGTATTTTCTGGTAAGTTGCTGCATTCTGCTGATGCATCAACATGAAGGTTAATGAAGGTTAATGATACAATGCATCAATTTAAATGAAGTGTGCATTGGATACAAGTTGGCCTTTGTATAGCGATGCATTGTTTCCAACATATATGCATCAGTATATGAACCAATTTATTTATATAGAATTATTAGTAGGTGCACTATACTTTTATTATTTAGAAAGTGACCAATAATTTGTGACCTATCATGAATCGTATCATATTGTATTGGTAGCTGCTTCAGATGTATGTTTAATGTATCATATTGTTAGCTCTGCATCCAAATTTGTATCAGCCTCAGTTTTATCTGGTGATATCTGGGATTATTTATTTTTCCACTGATCCGTATATCCAGTCACTGCACTGCTGGACACAATTTCAGCGATCTTTTGTGTTTGATAATACCGGTTCAGGGGTTTGTTACACTCAAGCCTTTTAGCACACAGTACTTTCTTCTCTTGACCCCTGGTGACCCCATCAGCCAGTTGCCATGGCAACTGCACAACGTAGGTTGAAGAAGCGACCAAGCCCAGTGACCGGCAGATCAAGTGTGTGTGTGTGTGTGTGTGTGTGTGGAGTCTCTCACCAGACATTCGAGCAGTCGGGCAGGGCGGGAGATGATGATGAAGAGTTTCTTCACCAGCTCTGTGATGAAGTTCAGCTCTGAGCTCTCTGATCTCTCATAGGCCTGACAGATTAAACAAGATCATTAAATAAAAACAATGGATGAGTATTTCTTAATTTATCATTCTTTTAGAGCCACTTCTGACCACTAAAACCTCCGAAAGAACGTTTCGGGGGAAAATCAAAACAGCCGGTCAAGATTGTGAATTTATATTTCTAAGAATGACTTCTGTAGACGAATAAAGATCTTTTTGCAAAATCTGAAGCTCAAAGGAAAAATGTGATCATGGCTGTAAAGTACGGAGGGGCTCCAAATTAAATAATGAAACAAAAGAATTAAATAAATTACATAAATCTCATACATAATACATAATTAAATACTCAATAATAACATAAAATCTTTTAAATAATTATTCAAATATTAAACAAAAATAAATGCCAATTTTTTTTTATTTCAGCATTATTTTTTCTATCATCACCTTTGGATTTTTTTTTTTTATGAAAGTGTAAGCACATTTAATTTGACATTTAATTTCTACATTTGCAGGGTTACAGTTGTCAACTCCTCAATATGTTTATTTATTAAAATAGTTAGTGTTTATTTATCAGAATAAGTATTAAAATATTTAATTATTTACATAAACAATTACAAAAATATAGCATTAAAACTTCAAGTGAATTTTGGCACGTCAGATGATGTGGAATTAAAAAATAAAATAAAATTATATATATATATATATATATATATATATATACAGTATATAATTTTTTTTTTCTATGAAAAGTATTTTAACTGAAAATAATTTAACATTACCAATCTAGAGAGAAATTCTGGACATTTCTGGTATTTTAACAAAACAAAAAAAGTAACCAGAGATGCAATAAACAATCTATTATCAATGACCCTTTAACTAGATATTAACTAAGCAATTACCTTAAACAAATAAACATTGAGCTAACACAAAATTATTTAACTGATTACACAATCCAGTCAAGTGAAGTGAGCGTAGCTGAAACACACATGCTCATATCCAGCCCACACATATGCTCACTTCATGCAGCAGCTTCTCCAGGTTTTCCTGCAGCTCGTAGAAGTAGACGGTGGTGATGAGGCCTTCACGAGATTTGGTCAGGCAGTTCCGGGACAGCTCTGCGATCTGGTGGTGGATGAAGCTGAGGACCCCGTCGGCCAGCGGCAGCACATTCTCCGGCGTGTACGACTCGATGAACTCTGCCAAGCGCTCCTCCATCTGAGCCGTGGCCTGAAGTTATCGGACAGACAGACATAACATCTTCAGCAACAGAGGATGTACACAAGCTCGAAATGAACACTCATCAATATTTCCAGAAAACAATTAATATTATATCAGATGCAATCTTAAATTAAAGTGTTTGTTTGTGTTTCGCTAACCTTAGGGAAGCGCTCCTTATAAACATGGTTCATCATAACAATCTCATTGTCGTAACAGGAAGGTGACCGCCCCGGACTGTAGAGAGAAGCAGAGAGGGGACAATACAAGTGAGATTCAGCATGAACTGTTTGAGCTGTGTTTCGTGCGTGTGTGACCGGGCACCTCAGACTCCGCGAGCGCGGCCGCACATGCGGTGATCTCCGACCGTCATCGTCAGTGATGCTCTCGGTGCTGCCGAAGTGTTTGGACAAGAAGTGCAGCTCGTCCAGAGTGGGCTGGAACGGCAACTGATGCAGCCGCTCCTGAGACGAGCTGGAAGACTACAGAAACAACACAGAAGAACATCACACAGAATACACATGGCACAAAACATGTCTCACAAAGTTACCATTATAGGTTTATTTGCACAAATAAATCAGGGAATGCCACTGACAGATTGATTTACTGTGTACTTGATCAAAATTACGACACCAGAAACCTTGGAACATTGTACTCATTTCAATTTCTGACTTAAACAAAAGTAAACTGTAAATATAGAATAGACGCTTTTGTTAAGTGCTGTCAAACGATTAATTGCATCCAAAATAAAGGTTGTGTTTGCGTAATATGTGTATTCTGTGTATATTTATTATGTATATATAAAAACACACAACCAGTATATATTTCTAAAAAAAAATATGTGCATGTTTATATTTACATAATTTATATTACAAATAAAAATAGTTAATATATAAACATGATATATTTTTCTGAAATATATACATGCACAGTATGTTTGTGTATTTATATATGCATAATAAATACACATACATATATTATGTAAAAAAAACTTTTATTTTGGATGTGAATAATTTCCATTAAATCGTTCGACAGCACTATTTATAAATATAAATTGGTAACACTTTATTTTATGGTTACACCTATTAGTTGCTTATAAGCATGCATATAACTAGAATATTAGCCATTTATTTAGTGCTAATTATGCACATATTACCTAAACTTAATAACTACCACACTAATTATTAATAATTTTTATTAATCTATTGGGGGGAAAGTCCTAGTTAATAGTTAACAAGTGTAACCTGTAATTTATATGACTATAAATATAAACATGTAAATGCATGCAAATATTTTCAAAACATATACTGTAGGTAATTATATATATATATATATATATATATATATATATACATAATAAATATACAAAGAACATAAATTTTTTGGGGGGGTTCTATTAATTGCGATTAATCATTTAACAGAAAAAGGTAGCTTTTAAGGAAATATCTACTAAAACGTATACTTTATTAAAGATTCACAGCTGAGTTTTTAATTTATAAAAATAACAAATCAGTCTTTATCCTGAAGGTTGTCTATTAATCAATCAATCTGACCATTTTGATTAAATTTAGCGTTAATACTATTTTTGTACAATTAACTAGTTCTAGTTCTTTCATTTCATTTTAGTTTTAGTATTCAGATGTATTTTTCTTTTTTTATTAGGTTTTATAAAAATGTCTATATATTTAGAGAATTCTTTTCATTTAGTTTTACTTCTTGTAGTACTTTTAAGATTTTAGAACTTGAAAAATGAAAATGAGAAATGTCTCGGTGGATAGCTGAAATAAATGTGTAACCGTTTATATTTATGATTTGTATATTTCTTACATATAAATAATAATTCAAATTTTATATATATATATATATATATATAAGAATACAAACTTTACATACATACTTTAATGTTTTGCTTTTTATTTTATTAAATATTTGTATTTTTTTTCACATACGTTTTTATTTCCAGATGTGTTTTTTTTACGCTATTAATAATAATCCTGTTAAAACGATGAGGAAAAAACACATTTTTTAAGAAAATGCTAATATATTTGACATGTATTTATAAATTTGTATCAAAATTTCGACTTTTTGCATTTTATATTCCCTATTTTGTTGCATGTCTCCAACATCATGTTTTTTTATTCAAGGTATATAATGCACCTGAGCGGTCTAATTTCATTTGTGTGTGTACGCTCCACGAGTCTTGTGCAGTAAATCCAGGATAGACTTATAAAAGAAGATTAGCGACAAAAACGAGTGGAGTGAATTGTAAATGAAACACACAGGCCTGCGGTAATGATTTTCGCTCCTACTCAATGTTCCACTGCATTAATGACCAAATGACACTGGCTTTAATCGCAAATATATGTCACTCTAGAGTCAATGAAAGGCCAAAAGCAACTTGAGCTCATAAGAAAAAAACAGAGGAACCCAAGAACACTTCCCGAGAACCACCAGTTAAAGCAGTTTTTTCAACCATGAAAAGCATTTGATCTCTGAACACACACATCCACAGACTAGGTTAGAGATGACAGCTATTGAAATTATCACCCATTATGATTCTATCATTCTCACCCATTTTAAATTAACCCTATTTAATATATTCATGTGTGTTTCATGGTGGAGGAGTATATCAGAGATTGCAATACTTTAGCTAACAGGCACCTTGCGTGCCAATTTACTGTACCGTAGAGCTGGGTGTATTGGTCCCATATCCAGAGGAGGGAAGAGAGGCCAGAGACCAGCGTCTGCCATCAGCCCTGCGGAGAGAGACAAACATGTTTCAGAATTCATAACTCTACCAGATTTTGCAAAGTATTACCAGAGTTTTTCTCAAGGGGAAAATAAAATTGTTCATTTCAACCAAATGTTTAAAAGCTGAAGTTCAGCGAAATGTTTTATTGTCCACAATAAAATTAAGAGTACTAAGGCAAAATTAAAATGTAGGCATGTTCAGTATGAGTCTGTAGGTGAAAGAAATGACTACTAAATACTTTAATGCAAAGATGCATTACATTGATAAAAAATTAAAGCAAAGACTTTAGAAAGATTTTAAATCAATTCCGTTTTTTTCACTTTCTCTATCATCTTAAAAAGTCACATTTTGCACAAATACAGTTATTTTAAATTAAAATAATCTTTCACAATTTTACGGCTTTTACTATAATTGTAAGTAAATAATTGCAGCTTTAACGAGCATAACAGACTTCAAAAACATATGTCTGAACGTACGTTTGATGTTTCTTGTGTAAAACATTAAATATGAACCAGTAAAGTGCAGTTTTCACAGCTCCTTGTGGGCAGAGTTTATAAGTCCGTTTCATGTGGCGGCATTCTTGTGCGGTTGCCAGGCAACCGTCGCATTTCTGCACTGTTTAGCGTGTATTTCTGTGCGGGCAGCGTTCCCGGGGGGGTCATTAAAGCTGTCATCCCACCACATTAGAAGAGAGCAGAACCAGTGCGCTCAGACCCAAAGGTTCCTTGTAATGAAAAGAGCATCTTAGCAGGGACGAGCGCAATGAGCCCGGCCTATTTGTTGAGGGCGTACATGCACAAACTTTTGTTGTGATGTATTGCTGCTCCGGGCTGGATTGTGTCTTCTTTGTCAAGCACTGTATTTCATGCTGCTGTGTTTGCTGCGAGCAGCTGCTCTGTGCTTTGGACAGGATTGATGAGACATGCTGTGCAACCATTTCGCTGCACCAGATTTATACTGGCTGAATCTAATATTAACCCTCGCAGGACAGGACGGGAAAGAGAGCACAGATCAATCGTCTGTCTCTCGTCTTTCAGACAAACGGCTGTGTGACGGGCTGTCCTGCGCTGGGGAATGATGCGGTGTGTGTGTGTGTGTGTGTTGATGGTCTGGAGAATCTCCTTCCTGCTGCTGCTGCTCACAAACAAGCATGTTTGATTTCCTTAAACCTCTAAACCAGAGCAAAAGCAATCTTGATCTTCACAATGAAGAACCTCTCAGACCTAAATTAACAGCTTTATTAATGAAATTATTATAATAAGATATTATAATATTTGACCAATTATTTTGATGAAAAGAATAAATGGATGAACAAAAAGTGCATCTTTATTTAGAAAATTAAAATATATTTTAAGATGTGTATATATATATATATATACATGTTTGGGATCAGTAAGATTTATAAAAAAATTTAAATGATGCTTTTACTCATCAAGAACTAATGAAAATAATCGAAATTGACAATACACACTTTTATAATAATAGTAATAATAATAATAACAACATATTTTAAGAGTTTTGTCCAAAGTACACCACCAGTAAAACATTAGTTTTTTTTTTTAACTTTTATTCAATGAGGACAATAAAATAAATTGACCATTAAGATATTTTATAATAATACAAAATATTGCTGTTAATGTGAACTTTTCCTCATCGATGGAAAATAAAATGATTTCTACAAAAATAAAGTAAGCAGCACAATTGTTTTCAACATTAATAATATTATGTTGTTTCCTGAGCTCTAAATCAGCATTTATAACTGACGTCTGAAGGATCATGTGACACTAAAGACTGGAGTAATGATGCTGAAAATTCAGCTTTGATCACAGAAATAAATTACATTTTAAAATATATTCAAATAGAAAACAGATATTTTAAATAGTAATAATTTTTCACAATTTGACTATCATTACTGCATTTTTGTTTAAATAAATGCATCTTTGGTGAACACAAGAGACAAGAGCAAAGAGTTTTGCATCACTTGCTTGGTCAAAAACGCAAAGAAACAATCACAGCTTTTAGCTAAAAGCCCTTTGTATTGATTTTTAGCTTTGCACTGGATGTTGAACGTGTTTGAGTCTTGAGATGGCTTTTGTTGTTGAACAGAATCGCTCTGTTTCAGTGAAACCAAGATCGACTGGGGAAAAGCTGCAGTTTCAGGCAGGCTTTGTTCACACAAACTCAATTTGTTCTTCACATCTGATCTTTAGGACTGGCTGTCCGCGACTGATGAAATCTGATCCGTTTGTGAAGTGTGAGTCGTTGGCAAAAGCATGTCAGCAAGAGACAGCGGCAGCCAGCGTGGAAAGAGAGGACAGAGAACTAAGGTGTCACTGTGGTACTAAACTCAGAAAATAAAGAGACGCCTGTACTACTGCTTCTAAAGAGATGAGAGAGGGACAAGTCCTTCAACAAGGCCTAATGGAACAAATGGAGAACAGCTTCTCGTGTTTATTTACCTTCTGGATGACGCAAAAGAGAAATGGGCCGGTGCGCTGGGGGAGAAGGTCCTAGGACTGTCCAGCGGACTGCTTCCTGTGGGACGGAGGGACAGAGAGAATTACACTATATCTCAGAGGAGCAGGTCATGTGATCAGAGAGGAGCGCTCTGCTCACCGATGTGCCCCGGCAGAGGAGAGTGAGGCCGGGGAAGAGTGGGAGACGTACTGGTCAAGATCAGGCTCTTGCGGTTACTGGTGCGACAGCTGAAACACACAAACAATCACACATTCAAAAGCTCAAGTTACATAATGGGGAAAAATAAATAAGTCACTTTATATACACGCTCAATGCAATAACGCAAATATGTAATGTATATATTTATACACATTTTTTATGATATTGTTTTTGTTAAACAAACACACACACACACATATAGATGTGAACACAGTGTGTGTGTATTAGTGCTGTCAAATGATTTATCGCGGTGAATTGCATCTAAAATAAACATTTTTGTTTGCATAATATATATGTGTGTGTTCTGTGTATATTTATCCAGTATTTATAAATAAAAACACATGCATGTATATGTTTAAGAAAAATATGTTATGTTTATATATTAAATATATTAATATATAGTATACAATAATTAACATTTAAATATTTTCAATATACTGTATGTTTGTGTATTTACAGTATTTAGACATAATAAATATACACAGTACATATATTTATATATATAACATAAACATTTTTTATTTGGAATATAATTAATTTTAATTAACTATAAACTTAATTAATAGTTTGAAAGTGCTATTTACAGTACATACAATTAAATTATATTACATAATGTAAATATTTGTGGTACAGTATTTTATTTTACAATTTTTTTTCGTTACAGTAATGCATATATATTAGTGCTGTCAAACGATTAATCACTATGAATCGCGAACAAAATAAAAGTTTTTGTGTGCATAATTTATGTGTGTGCTGTGTATATTTATTATGTTTATATAAACACACACACACATACAGTATATATGTTTTTTATATTTCCATGCATTTTCTATGTCAATATTTATATTCATATAATTTATATCACAAATAAATCTATTTAATACATAAGCATAACCTATTTATTTTTAAATATACAGTGTATATATATACATGTGTGTGTATAATCGTGATTGGACAGCACTAATACATATACTGTGATATATATGTTTGATATATGTTTTTTTTTTATTAGTGAAATGATGATAGATAGACAGATGGACAGACAGAAAGATAGATCAAGATATACTTCGTAAACTCAGAGAACTGCTGAGACATAAGTTGATGAGGCATAAAGTTATTCAGCGAGTGAGGCTGGACACAAGGGATAAAGAAGAAAGTGAAATGGCTTGCTGCCACGGCAACAACACGACAGCCTCCTCAGGACAAATCAGCACAGGGATTCGCTGGTTAAGACTTCATAACGTCCAATAAAACTCCCTGAGACACAGCTGTGGGTGACAGCTCACTTCATGACATGATGCAATAATCGGAAAGTTTATTTGCATAGAGTGAACTACTTGCACATCACGCCTGATCTAAGCGTGTACATGTGTGTGTGTGTGTGTTCATACTGATTCGAATCTTGAGTGATCCCTTCTGATCATGTTTTCTGTCTCTTGTTCTCTTGCTTTGCTTTCATCTGTGTCTCTTAGTTCCTCAGGCTGTAATGTTGCCCTACAGATTCCTATCTACAAGTGTGCTGTTGTACCCACAAAGATAGGAATACCAGTCAGTTTTGACCTTGGTGGGACATTTGTTAGGTCCTCTTGAGGAAACAAGCTTATAAATCACACAGAATTAAGTTTTCTGAAAATCTAAAAATGCATATAATTAACTGTAAGGGGTGGGTTTAGATATAGAGTCAGTGTAGGGCAATACCACATACAGTCTGTACAGTATAAAAACCATTACGCCTATGTAGAGCCCCCGTAAAACATGTAAACACAACAAGAGTGTGTGTGTGTGTGTGTGTGTGTGTGTGTGTGTAACAGAAAAAAACTACATAAACACATGGTGAATCGAGGTCACTTTCAGCCATAGATTCTAAGAAAATAAATAAGAAAAATTATTTTTCTTAAAGATAATAACACATTTTTTGTGTTTTTTCACTTTCTGACAGTATCTCTCATGACAAATGTGACAATACTCTCAGTGTCTTACAAACTGTAGTCCATTACTGATAACTTACATCACAAAATCTTTTTAATTCCCAATTTATTTCTTGTGAAGTTGAAATATGATCAAGACGTGTTGACAGATTCTCCCACACGTTAGTCTCAGTTTGATGGGGTCTGATCAGTATTCATATAACTTTGCTACTAGTTTCAGTCGCTTTGTGCATTAAACCCTAAAATGCACTCACGCACACACACACACACACACACAGGGTTTGAAGCTTATATAACATCTTACATTTACATTTCTCTCAGTCAGGAAGTCTGTGTATATAGACGTGCTCTAGATCTTGGTGTTCTCTCATAACTCAGTATAATACTGTGGTTACTCACACTGCTTCTGCAACATTAAACTACTGTACGCACAGCTTCGACATTCAAATGAAAACTGATGGTTTTTGAGTCTAATTCTCACACAATCCCACAATTAAATGTTCACTTCAAAGGAAAATATCTTAAGAAAATAAACTCGAGGGGAAGAGGTGCAACTAAAAATAGACGTGCGAAAATGGCAGCAGTTGTCAGATTTTCTCTCTTTTATCATGAAGAGTCTAACACTCCGTGACAAGAGAGCACACTGTCGCGCCACAGATAGAGCATGTGCATTGTGAAATATTTAACAGAAGTGCATTAGCATCAGACGGCAGGAAGCAGTAAGTACTGTTCAAACCCCCTGCATGTGTGTGTGCGTGTGTGCACCCAGCTGAGATAAAACAGCTAATTGTCCTTCACCTTCCTTCTTGTCGTCTCGGTTTCACTTCACTAAGGCTATCAGAGATCACAAAAACATGAAAATTCTGAAAAATCTTTTCATGATCTTCTGCCTGCGGCCACAAGTTTTATTTATAAAGCTCTCATCCTCTCTCTCCCTCTCAATCTCTCTCTCTCGCAAATGGAGAGTTAGATGTGCTGCTTCACATTTATTATTTTATTGAGTTTTATTCTATTTTTTTTTTTCTGAATAGGTTATTGTTCAATTATAATGTTAGTCCTAAATAAATAAATGCATTCAAAATACATAATAAAAAATGCTTCCATCTCTTTGCCTCTTTTGTAATTAAAATCAGTAGTTTATTTTTTAAAATGTGTGTTGAGATTGCTTTCAGTTATTATTCTATTGAGTTTTCTCTTTTTAGTACTGTTTTGCCCCATGTTGTGAATAAATGAAAGCATGCGAAAAAACAAACATTTTATCTCTTTATCTCTTTGTAATTAGATTTAGCTCTTCATTTCTGTAATATTTTCAATGAATAGTTAAATAGGGTTTTTTTAACTATATTTTTAGTGCTGTCAAACCATTCATCATGATTAAACAAATACAACTTTTTGTTTACATAAGGTGTGTGTGCTGTGCAAATTTATTATGTATATATATATATATATATATTTAAGAAAAATATATTGCTTATATATATATATATATATATATATATATATATATCATATAAGACAATGAATACATTTAAATGTATAAACATAATAATATTCATGTATAAATATAAATGTAAATATTTTCAAAATATTTACTGAATGTGCTTGTCTTTATATATACATAATAAATATACACAGCACAAACAAATACATTAAGGAAACCAAAACTGAATTCTCATTGTTCTCAATTTCTGTCTCTTTCTTTGTCTGTCTTTCCCTGTCCATATCTCTATTGCTCGTCTCTCTTTCTGTGATTCTTGACGAGGTTGTTAATTATGTCTGGATGACAAATGGCTTTTCTAATCACTTGCGCTCTTTACAAGAGAAATGAGCGTCCAGGATCATTTGGTTCAATGTCTTTTGTCAAATACAATGTCATGTGCAGCGAATTTCACTTCATATCATTTACTGAAATATGAGAACGACCTTCCTGCTGTTCTCTGCACATTAAAACATCCAGAACCGTTTATACACTCATCAGCAGGAGTGAGATCATAGAGAAAATTCAATAAACCAAGTAGTTATGTCTTCATTAATATTGTAATGATTTGTGTGTGTTTTTTTTTTAATTTGTTTATGTTTTAATCATATGCCTATGTTGTTTTTTATATTTCTGTTTAGCTTAATTTTTTTTATTTCAGTAATTTGAGTACGTATAGAAATGTTTGTCTGAACATGCAAATTAGTTCTATTTTAATAATTATTTTGCTTTGTTTTAGATTTTATTTGACATTTTTGTAATTTTATATTCTTATGTAATCATCTAGAATTTATTATTATTATTATAAATATAATGCTTTAAATATTTTTTTTTATCTTTGTATTTATTTACTTTATTTATATATATTTTAAGTAATTTGCATTAGTTCTCTTGGTTTATATATAGTTATGCTTTTCTTTATATATACACACATATACATTATTTTTTTATTATTATTTCAGCTGAAGTTCTAGTAATTTGGATATGCTTTTGAAATTTGTTTGTTTTTCCATTAATTTTAATGCATTTTAATTTTAATTTTAGCAATTTACTTTTTTTCCGAATCTTTTTATGCGTGGTGTGTATATATATATATCAGACGTCAGTTTTATTTAGAATACTTAAAACTGTTACTTATATTTATAATTGTTTAGATAATCGCAGCACCGATCTGAAAGCATCACCCTCGGATGAATAACACAAAGTAAACTTCTGAATGTAAAGAGTAGAGGGCTGGATGTCTGGATGGAGATGGTGAAGCATCTCTTTCATATAGCTGGAGACAGGAAGTGTCTTATAGCCAAGCTGTGTTCATGTCTCTTAAACACAAAGCATGACTGACAAGCGGATCTTATCTCCCCAGTTTCTGAGCGTTAATGCCTGCAACAGAATAGTCTGGAGAAGGATTGTGTGTGTCTGGGTGCATATGCTTGATCTGTGCTGGATGTTACTTCCAGCCGAAGAGGGCAATAAATCACAAACACTTCTGACAGCAGGCAGCACACACACACGCGGCCACCCGTGGAGAAAACACCGGCGCCTAATACTCTTATGATGCTGCCAATCACGACTGCATTACACAGCACCAAAAATAAAGTACACACAAAACTACCACAATAACACTGACATTCAGCAGCAATGACCCATTTAGCAAACTCTCTTTCATTATAGCTCCCCTCAGTATTTGTCTGTAAACAAACAGAGCTTTTTCAGTGTTTGTGAATCGCTTCAATAGCAGAGAAACGTCTGATTTATCCTTTACGGCCTCCACCAGGCCATCAGGACGAGCCGCTGCTGGGGTTTAATGCTCAATTCATCAGGAATAGTTCATCCAAATGCTTCATTTTTAGTTTCCAAGTCGAAAAAAAAGAAAAATATCGTCACGCTGTTAGTTTGACTGAATGAAAGCACGCAGTTTATGGTTTCAAGGGGAACTCCAGCCGTATAAAGCTGCATATCAAAGAATATGACTACAGCATGCTCTGAAAATGGAAAATTAATCAATCTGGCAGTTGTATTCAGTTTGAGTACAAAAGAGTTCAACAAGCTGCAAATTTGGTAGCATTAAAAAAATTGGAAGCAGTTAATTAAAACACAATTTGAATTTGATATTATGTTGTATTATGACTAATAAGAATATGCATATAAACCCATGAATGACTATTTTAGATATACGATATTTGTTCAATTATGCCATGAGCAGGGTTATTGCAAGTAACAAACACTAAAAACATAAACACATTTTCATAAATTTTATAAATCTATCACTGATACTCAGAAGTTAGAGTTGACCAGAAGCTTTGATTTGTTACTCCAAAATTCTTTTCAAATACTTGCCTTCATTCTAATTAATATTCATGAGATCACCTTCAACATTCCAAATGTCACTATTTACATATTCATTACATAAAACCTGCAACAAATCACAAGTCAACCTATTTTTGTTCTTTGAGAGACGCAATCCTTTGTGACTAGTTCGAATTAGTGACGGAAGCTTGTGCTCAATCTGTTAAACTGTCAAACCTTGACTGGAGGAAGTAGTTCTGCATTAAAGAGGGCTTTTAAAGACACCAAAGCTGTTGTTTCTTATGGTTTTACACACTAGTGTTATTGAACTGTTGTATAAATGCAATATCAGACCTGTAGATGTGTGATACAGTATGGCTGTATATCAGCACGCTGTAATTGTCCATAGTACATACATATATATTTGTACATACATAATTTATATATGTATCAAAATATATGAATTTCCTTTGGTTTTGATGTAAATGCTGGTGATTCTTTTGTGTTGGATTAAAAGGATTGTGTGTGCAGTGAAGCCGAGATCTGACCAAGACACCATGACTTCTGTTCCTCTACTTACATATATATATATATATATATACACACAATCAGGAATTAAAATAGAAAAACATCACACAGAAACGTTCATCTACTAAAAGATAGAAAGACCTCATTTTCCAGTCAGGTGAAATCTTTCAGCACAAGTTTAGAGGTTAAATCAATGGTTGCCATGGAGATTGACCCAGACAGCCACCCAATTAACAACTGCTTAGACTCTTGAAGGACGCACTCGTATTAAGACTAATAATCTAGGATTAGATTACAACACAACTAACACACTGAACCTGTTAAACGACACACAGCAGGGAGACTGACTTATTGAACGCAACACAGACAATGCTTGCGAGCTCTACAGAAGAGCAGTCAGTTCACTAATGCTGAGAGAGCTGCTCTGCGGCGGGACGCTTCATCATCTTTACTGCACACCTGTTACATCTCTCATCTTCATACGCCTCTAGAGCTCCCTCTCTGATGCTTCATCTGTTGCTCCTGCTGTAGAGACTGGTCACTAGCATATGTTTGGATACAGGTGTGCGGCTTCCCCACAGTGTCAACCACAGGCTTACAAACTTCTTTCTGAGATAAGAGCTAACCTCCAAATAACCCTGTGGATGTAGAACAAAAAACAAAACAAACAAAATCAAGGCCTCGTTTCAGATAGGGCTCAGAACTTTTCATTAATTCAAACAAAACTGTCAGTCTTGTGTGCCCTTGCCCCATGTGTATGCCCATATTTGGTTGTTCCTGTCCCCGATTAGTTAATTGTGTTAATTTGTCCCAGCCGTGTTCCTGAGTCTCCTTTGTCTGTCCTTATATGTCTACATGTGTGTGTTGTATCCTGTGCTTCAGAGTTTAATGATTAAAGGACTCTTGTTTGCACACTCCACGACTCTTGTGTTGTCCTTACGGCAAGCGTATGACAGAAGGACCGACAAAAAACAGCGATGTAGTTTGCCACCCACCTCTGCGCCCTGGTCCAGAAGGACCTTTCCCTCTACGGGTTTGCGGAGGAGTTTTGTCGGCCGACTGATCCGATAGAGGGGCGCTGTCCAAGTCCCACGCTGCAAGAGTGCCCACCAATGCCCGTGCTGCAAGAGCACCCGCCAGAGCCTGCTCCTACTGATTGGCGTCCAGTGACAGCCCCTCCGTAAGTTCCCCGCGGATTCCATTGCGTAGTCACGACAGAAGAGCCATTCCAGGGCCCCACGGATTCTAATCCAGTGGCTCTGGTGCCCACCCCTCACCGGCAACCTCCAGTGCTGACTAATAGGAAATACCAGCCCTCCCACCCCCTCCAGCGTCACCGTGGTCGGAGTGTTGTCCCTCAATTGTGCCTCCAGCCTCCGAGGCCCAGACTCCGCCTTGGCCAGTTGACCCGTAGACTCCACCTCGGCTCCTGGCTCCTTTGCCTCCACCCCTTCCCATAGGCTCCCTTGTCCCTCTCCCTCCGCCTTGGTCTGGCGTTGATCATCCTGCGCCTTAGGACTCCACTCCTTTGGTGGTGCCTCTGGATCGGAGTGCCGTTCATAGATAGGAGAGCCATCCCTGATTTCAGCAGTCACGCCCAGGTGTTCCGTTCCCGAGTAACGTTCCCGAATCACGGCCAGAAGCGCCGTTCCCTAGTCCTGTTCCTGATTCACGGCCAGCAGAGCCGTTCCAGTTTCCCGCAGATTCCATTCCACAATCACAGCCAGGAGTGGCGTTCACGAGTCCCGTTTCCCATTCACAGCCAGGAGAGCCATTCCAGTTTCCTGTGGATTCTGTTCCTGCATCACGGCCAGGGGAGCGGTTTCGGAATCCAGTGACTCCGGTGCCCGCCCCTCGTCGGCAACCTCCAGTGCTGACTAATAGGAAATACCAGCCCTCCCACCCCCTCCAGCGTCGCCATGGTCGGAGTGTTGTCCCTCAATTGTGCCTCCAGCCTCCAAGGCCTCCAAGGCCCGGACTCCGGCTTCCAGCTCCTTCGCCTCCACCGCTTCCCATAGGCTCCCTTGTCCCTCCCGCTCCGCCTTGGTCTGGCGTTGATCATCCTGCGCCTTAGGACTCCACTCCTTTGGTGATGCCTCTGGATCGCCACTTCCATCTCAGTCACCAGAGCGCTCGGTTTCACCCTGAGCCCCCAGATCCTCTGCATCCCCCTGGCTCGTGGTCTCTCGGCCTCCACCTCGGGCCCCTCCTCCACCTGCTCCGCCACCAGTGAAGAAAGAAAAGTAAAAGCAGAAGGTGAAGAGAATAGAGGAGTGTGCAAATGAATGGGTAAAAGAGGCTCAGAGGAGGTGAATGGGATAAATATAGACTCTGCTGGCAGTGTGAGAGAGCAAAGCTCACAGAGGACCTTCACTCCTGTCTCTGCTCATGATAGGTGGAGGGAAAGAAGGACAAAAAGGACTGATAAACAGAGTGACCGGATGTCCTGCTTTCACCAGGTTTGAGTCTCAGTGTCCCGATACATTTCACTGAAATCTAAATTTGGCCCAGTTTCAGCTGTTAGAATAAAAAATTCAAATTATGTACCCAATGTCCTCTAGCAACAATATCTGGTGTCCTTGTGAAACAGACAATATATCCCTGCATTCAAATTGCTGTAAAGTTAGTCTATAAAAATAATTATTGAACAGAATAAATAAATTTCAAAACAGAATAGAATAAAATAATTAAAAAGGCATACAAATAAAATATATAAATAGAAAAAAAATTGTTTTAATAAAATAAAACAAAGCATCATTAGAAAATAAAATGAAATAAAGTGAAACTGAAAAGAATAAAACACATTTAAAGAAAATCAAACCAAAATAAATTAGAAATACATTTATAAATACAATTTATAAACATCTAAACTCTAGAATTAGAATAGAAAAGAAATTGGAATATTTGAAAAGCAATAGAATTTAAAATAGAATAGAATAAAATACATTGAAAAGAAAATATATACAAACAAAATAAACTGTTAACCATAATTTTATAGATTAGAGGAATGGGGTAAAAAATTTAAATTCTGAGCATCATCTCTCAGCTGACCTCTCATACTTTGGTCAGTGTTGCAGCCAGTCATATGAAATGGTTTGAAGACCTGCCTGTAATGTGCAAGTGAAGCCAAACTTTGATGAGCTGGTCAAGTGTGTTGGATCAGTGATCTAAATTTTGCAAGAAATCTACAAGAGAGGCTTTTTTTTTAAAATATAAAATGCTGTGATCTTGTGATCTACAGGCTAAAGCAGGCAATCTTTAAACCTCAGCCAACCTAGCAGTAACACAGGCTTCACATCAAACTTTCATCAGCACTGGCATATTGAGCAAGTCTGTTTCACTGGGATTCGGCTGATTTATCTACATTTAATTCAGCATGCGAGCCACATCAAATATCTAATACATATTGGCCACATTAAATTTATGGGAAGACTTTAAAGTCAACTCAATTTCGCATACTTCTCTATTTGAACTAAAACAAATATATATATATATATATATATAAAAATATATATATATATATTAAAGTATATCAAAATGATTCATACCACAAAATAAGATTGTATTCATATTGGTCATAGCAGATCTGGGATCTATTTATGTAACTTAGATTAGTGTGGACGGAACAAACCACATCATTCTGGCAAACTCTTGATGAATGAATGCAGTGGTTATGAATGAAAGTCATCTCTCCTGCTTCCAGCATCACACCATCAGCATCCACTCCAACTGTAATCTCACAGATTATCTGAGAGTCCCAGACAAACAAGATTACACTGCCAGCAGCCCGTATTCATCCGCTCGTGTGCCACGCTTTCATTTTTCCTGCTGCGCTTTCATTTCCTGAGCTCTGATTGAAGACTGTGGAGTCATGGACGTGTGTCACTTCAGGCCACGAGGAATAATCTCTTACTGTTATGTGATCTATCGATCGGTGTCTTATGTATATATATATATATATATATATATATATATATATATAGAGAGAGAGAGAGAGAGAGAGAGAGAGAGAGTATAATAATATGAAGATCTGTGAGTCTTTAAATTAAAAAAAATGTAGAAATTTAATTTAATTTAATTGAAAAGTCTACCAAATTAAGTAAAAGGTCTACCAAAATGGCAATAACAAATAAAATTGTGTCAATAATTATAAAAATTATGTATTATTGCCAAGCGTTTTAATGACATACTATGAAGTAGTAAATATATATTTTATTATATATTAATTCTCCAAAATGCACCAAAATGCAATAAAAAATTTATATAACATTAAAAAATGACAGCTGCGATTTACTGTAAAGATCTGTTACTTCACTGTTAGATCTATTTTAGCTAACCAATTAACAGGTTTGATTTTATTCTTTCACCATTTTTGCGATCATTTCTACATTATACACACTTAAATAAATCATGTTTAAAGGGGTCATCGGATGCCCATTTTCCCCAAGTTAATATGATTGTTAAGGGTCTTAATGAAAAGTCTATAAAATACTTTTGATTAAAATTTTTCAATGCTAGTGTAAAAAAACACCATCTTTACCCTGTCTAAATCACCTCTGTTTACGCGATCCATTTTGGTACATGTCACTTTAAATGCTAATGAGCTCTGCTGACCCATAAAGAGTCATTCTCTGAGAGACTGTTATCCTTAATTTATCATGAAACTTGTAAAAAAGTAATAATAAGAGCATGTAGCATCCGATGACCCTTTTAACATTCATAATTAAAATCATATACTGCTTCCAAGTAAATTCAAAAAGCATCAATAAGTGAAACAACGTTGTGATGGCATCACAAACACAGCTCTGAAAAGCTTTGAAAACAAAGTTACTAGAAGAGTGTTTCACAGCAGTCACTGTCCTGATCTCTTTTTCTTGTTCTCCTTCGGCTGAGGTCTCATGATCAGATGAAACACAGTAATGAGTAAGTAGGAAAGTAAGTGCAGGATAAAGAGAGAGAAACTCGAGAGCTGGTGTTTTAGAGAGAGTTAACCCGCTCATTGTACTTAAATATAGGCCAAGACTTCTCCTCAGGCTCACACTTTCTGTTCTCTTCCTCTCATTCATATTCCCTCGCCGTCTGTTTTCTTCCATAAAAACATCAGAGGCACTGAGCAGCCCATCCCAAAGCACAGAGCAACACAATGCACTAAACTCCCAGAGACAACAAATATTATATATTATATTAAATATTAACAACAAATGTCAAAACACATTTTCCCCAAAACCTCATCTGAACTTGCTTCTAGCAACACATATTTAATTCTGTGCACAATCCCAAGCCCCAGAGCTGTGATGTCAAATGCAGCACACAGGGGAAAAGTTTAATTTCGTTGTTACAAAAAGAGAGACATTTAAAAAAACTAAATACAAAAAAAACTACTAAAATTTGGTGAAATATTTACATACCGTATCTCTACAAAAAAATGTATCTCTAAAATTAAAAAAAATAATTAAAAATAATAAAAAAGTAAACAAATAAAGTAGGTGAATATAAAATATTTGGGATTTATATACCTAAAAAAAATTAAATAAATAAAAACAACTTCTAAAATATGATCAAATAAAAACAACTAATAAAACAATTATTACATGTATTTTAGATTTACATAATTTATTACATGAACTAAATACCTAAAATAAAATAGAGACTCATTTTTTTTATATAAAACAAAATACATAAACTAGCCAAAGTTTCTTCTAAAATACAGAGTTATATACTAAAATTAAATACTTACATTTGGTGAAATATTTTGGATTTATGTATCTCTCTAAAAAAAAAAAAATCTCTAAAATTAAAAATGTAATTAAAAGTTAAAAATAAACAAATAAAATAGACGAATATAAATATTTGGGATTTATATACCTTTAAAAAAATAAAATAAATCAAAGCAACTTCTAAAATATGATAAAATTAAAACAACTAATAAAAAAATGATTACATATATTTTAGATTTACATAATATATAACATGAACTAAAAAGCTCTAAAAAAAGTAAAATAAAATTGAGACACTTTTTTTTTACATAAAATAAAATACAATAAAATAGCTAAAGTTTCTACTTAAATATATACTAAAAATAAATACTAACATTTGGTAAAACATTTTGGATTTACGTATCTCTAATAAAACAAAATATCTCTTAAATTAAAATAAAGTAGAAAAAAATAAACAAATTAAATAAAATAGGTGAATATGATAAAGTATTTGGGATTTATATACTTCTAAAAATAAAATAAAAACAACTACTAAAATATGATTAAATAACAACAACTAAAATATGATTTAATATTTCAGATTTACGTACCTTTACTAATGAAATACCTCTAAACAACAAAAAATAAAATACTGATAAAAAACAAATGTAAAAATTACAATACAATAAAAAAGCTAAAGCATCTACTAAAATACAGATTTCTATATAGCTCTATAAATGAAATAAAACAACATAAAATATGATGAAATATTGGGGATTTACATTTCTGTATAAACTAAAATAAAATTTAAATACATTTATATAAAGAATGTGTAAATGCTATAAATGTATTTTCCCAAAACAAAGTGGTTTTTGACTGACGTTTATTAGAGTTACATGCTAAATATGAGTAATATGCTTTTTTGTTCACAGAATAATACAGGTACCCAGCTAAACCTTGAACTCCTTGGTCAGGTCAATGAATTTCATAGTGGAGCAGTCAAAACATACTAATACCTCAGGGTTATTCAAGCTCTGCTAACAGCAGAGCAGCAGAAAAGTAGAATAAAAAGATCTTTTGAGTGAACTACTCCTGCAATGAGAAGTAAATTCATCTTTTTTGCAGTGCTGAACAAAATAATTGAACTTTAACTATTCATAAGCCCTCGCTCACATACACACAGCAGAATATGACTAATGTGAGCACGACAGCGTCAGTGCAGACAGAATGGAGCGCCGTGGGGGACAGACAGAGATGAAGAGAGAGAGAGAGGCGGCGAACAGACACACACACACACACACTTGTTCAAAGCCACTTTAATCTCTTCAGTCACACACATAAACACACAAACAGAAGCACACGCAGCATATGCACAAAACATAAACACATGTAGTCGCTGTTACCATATCTTCTCATGCCAAGCCAAACAAATGTGAGTGTGTGTGTCCAGTTTACCAGCAGTTAAGCAATATACATTCAATCAATCGCAATTATACACAAGTGGTCAACAGATACGAGTTTTCCGATACCAAAAATGCAGAGATCAAGGTGATCAATGGCCAATATAATTAGCCAATAAGCAAGGCTAAATATTGCCTATACGTCAAAACTGCACAATTTTGAGATTACCAGCTTTGGTCAATATCTGCGTCTAATCAGATCAGATAACAGAAGTGTTATTTTTATATATAGACTTTATTTTAAGATTTGTATAATTTTTTATGATGTAAGTGTCTCACCAGAGCTGCATTTGGAAAAATACTGGAAAAACAGCAATAATGTGAAATATTATTGACATTTAAAATAATAGATATCTATTTGAATAGACTTAAAAATGTTAACTTATTTCTGTGATGCAAAGCTGAGTTTTCAGCATCACTACTCCAGTCCACAGTGTCAGATGATCCTTCAGAAATCGTACTAATATGCTGATATGATTTTTTTTCAGGATTCTTGAATGAACAGAAACCCAATACTTCTGATCATTTTAATGCATCTTTACTAAATCCAATTATTTATTTTTAAAAAACACTGTAGATTACTTACAGTATGTTACATTTTTGTGTCTTAAAAAACTGTATATGATGCTATTGTTAATAATAAACCAACTCTATTACGTGGCAAAAAATAAATAAAAAAATATATTTAGTTATATTTGATTTAATTCGAAATATATTTCAAGTATTATTACTAAATAAATAATGCAATGCAAAAAAAAATGTGACGTAAATGTTTATCCACCTTTAGCAGGTCAATTTTGGACCTGGTTATTGACCAACACCAATAATCCCAAAATGGCCATAAAACGAATGACCAGCCTAACCGATATATCGGTCTATCACTCCTTCATCAGAAAGACAAGACCTCATAAGCTCACACACGCAAACACACTAACAAAACACAAGCTGTCATCCCTCCATGAACCAGCCGAGAGACGATGACATCAGTGTAAACAATCACAGCGCATCATCATCATCATCATCATCGCCAAAAACAACCAAATCAACAATTCCTCAGAACAATCAAAGACGAGCAGCACATTCTGATGAGTCATAAATGCAAGCAAGAGCCAAATAATGCCTCTGTCTCTCTCTCTCTCTGCTTTACCTCTTGGTTCGGCGGAACATGTTGCTATCCAGGACGGCCGGTTGGCAGACGCACACGCGCCGATGAGAGTGACAGCGGCAGCCGAGTGTGTCAGCACACACTTAAACAACACTCTCAGAGAGCAGCCAACTACGCCATGACACATCACGTCCTCCCTCACACATGCTCCGGGTTCGTCTGAGTGCGTGAGGCTGACTGAAGGAGAGAGTGAGAGAGAGAGAGAGGAAGAGAGAGAGAGAAGGTGGGTCTCAAGGGTAATGTGCCAAGCCAGGAAGTAAAGACAGCAAGAGAGCGAGAGAGAGAGAGTGTGTGTGCATGTGTGTGTGTGTGAAAGAGAGAGAGAGAGAGCGTGAGCGAGCGAGGGAGGGTTTGTCAGCATGTGTGTGTGGCCATTAAAAGCCTATCAGAGCTCAGGGCTCAGGACTGCGCTGCTGGTAATGGAAATCTGAATGACACATGGGAGGGATAAAAAGAAAAGAAAAAGGAAAGGATTATGTTGATCTTGTTGATAAAATATAGCACAGGTTATTTGAATCCTTAAACACTGCCGCTCAGATCGGATCGGTCCACTTTGTTGCACAAGATATTTTTATCCCTTAAATTATATTAATATTTATGTATCTTTACTGAAACGTTTTCAATAATAATGCATGGATAATAATATTAATATTAATAATAAGTTAATGAATAAGTGTTTTTGTTTGAATATATGGTCAAGAAAATACATGTATTTTTAAAAATATTACTATTTTTAAAATAAATAATACATTTAAAATATTATTTCAAATAAGTATAATACGAAATAATTATGTATAAAGGAAATCTTTAAATCAATTTTAACATTTAAATCAAGCAAAATATTAGTAATAATAATAAATAGTTTTCAAAATGAATGCAAAAAGAAAGTTTTAATTAAACTAAATTGTCTTGATAATAATTTCAAACTTTGTTGATGATATTACAAGAATACAGTAAAAATCCATTCAGACATAATCAAGGCATCTTCTACACAATTTTGAATACAAAGAAAATATTACTAATATTAATAAATATATTTATGCATGTATTTATTATAATAAATATATAAATACAAGTCCTAAACCAATTTATATAGTAACAAAGGTTTCACGTGTGAGTTAATTCATTTAATGTGATCAAAATACAATAAGAAATCTGCATAATTGTGTTGATTCCTTATTTTATTTGAATAATAAAAAAGCAAATATATGTAAACATATATTGTTCAAAAATAGTATTATAGTATATAAAAAATGAACAGGAATCGGTTTTTATTTTATATGAAATATTTTACTGTAAGCCAAATGAATCAGTGTTTCATGCAGACGAAATGAACTTTCCAGTTCTAATGTAATCTACGTTTAAATCAGACGGGTCAAAAGAAGAGAGAAGCACATTATATTATTGCATATGCAGAGATCACACCACAGGGTTTTGGGGTGCTTATATTTGGAAGCTTGCATCCAATTGGTTGATTTCATTGTGATGTGGCTACCGGGCCCCACCCATCTCTCTCGGTGTGCCAGGCTATATAAGAACTGACATCATCTTTGTGCCCTAGATAGCTCACCACAATAAACCTTGTCTGAACCTTCGAATGGCGTCATGTCATAGTCAGGAGGGTCTGTTGGGACTGGGAGGGCCGCCATCTCCCAAAGCACACTCACTCAGCTGCGCACAGGCCCAGACACACATTAAAAGCTGCTCATTTCAATAATAAATGATCTGGATGGTGGAAAGAAAGATGAAATATAGATGAGAGAGAGAGATGCAGATGAGCTTTTAGGAGTTACCGGGTCAAATTCATAGAAGGGAAAATATGACCCGGAATAACAGATGGAGGGAGGATGTGTGTGACCTGTCCAGTCTCACAATGGAAATGTCACACTAGGGCTGGGCTATATAGATAAAAAAAAATACAAATATTTTTTCCTATTTTATATTGGATATATAAATATGAAATGTAATATAAAATTTTATATATTGTACTGTATATTGTTTATTCTACTTGTAATCAGATAATAATACATTTTTGTAAATGACCACTGTTACTTTTTTATTGATTACATGATTCCACATTATTTACACAATAAAAGACTAATAATGAAAAATAAAATAAATGATCATTTATTGATAATACATGCACTTTATATTGTTAATAACGACAACTGTAATGTATTTTCTTTCTCTATTAGTGCTATCAAATGATAAATAGAGATTAATCACATCCAAAATAAAGGTTTTTGTTTACATAAATATATGTGCTGTGTATATTGTATACATAAATACATACACACACACTTCATATATTTAAAATAAAGTTTTACATGTATATATTTATCTTTATATAACTTATAACATATACAATATTAAACATAACTTATTTTTCTTAAATATATCCATGCATGTGCATTTTTAATGCAAATAATCATGATGAATCATTTGACAGCACTAAGATTTATTTATTTAATAATTAACCTAAAGGTCAATAATAAACAAAAAACAGATAGCGTAGGTTTGTGGATGTAAGATGTTCTGAAAGTCACGGCGGTCCTGATTATTTCTGGCACGATTCAGCAGTCCTGGAAATGTCATATTGATCATCTGCTGATTAATCTTCTGTATCAGCCCAATTAAACAGCATGACCCGTACAGAGCACAAAAGACCCATCAGTTATTAGCGGCCTCCAAAAACCCTTCCACATTTCCTTGCCTCTTCACAAACATCCCAAGAGAGCTCTATTCATACACAAACATTTGAGCTTAATATTGTGTGTGTCAGTCGGTGGAGAGGCTCTTTACAGCAGGTATGTGGATGCTAATGGTGGTGGCACGGTCCACAATAGAGCGCATTACAAAAAACAGCCTGATCAGCACACAAAAAGCCAAAACTCTCACAGGAGCTAACAAAACCCACACACTCACACACTCTTTGACACTAAATGTGCGAAATGGAGGTGTTGTGGTGCTATATATAGGCAATAAACAGGCAGAAATCACACAGAAAGGTGTTCAGTATAGACAGGCATAGAGATGCAGAGGAAACACATCCAGGGAGTCTCTCACACCAGAGAAGGGTTCAGCACCAAGGCCAGCGCTTCATTCATTATCTGTACAGCTCAAACTCTACAGTACTGGCTCTCAACTGATTTCGCTTCAGAACAGGAGTTTACTTATTGCCACATTGTATAAAGCCTAACAAAAGTGTCCTTTAGATCAATTATTTAAGCGATTAATTCTTCAATTTCAAGGTTTCTTGTTTTTTGAAGCCAATCGTTTACTGAACACTCACTGTAGATGCCAAAAAGCATGGATACTCATGTATCTAATTTGCACAGATTTGGCTTTTTGCTGATTTAATATTATGCCAAAGTACTGTAGGTGTAACGATCAGCGAACTCTCTATGTTTTGGGTTTGTTTTCATGGACTCATTCCCAAGAACTCATGTCTCCGCCCCGCTTGTCAGTTGTCATGGTGTTTCATTGTTGGCTCCGCCCATTGACCTAGTTTTATGTGTATAAAACCCAGAAGTGTTTGTGTGTTGCCAGGGTCCATTGCACTGTTGATTCGTTGTTTTCTCCACCCGTGGTTCCTGTGTCTCTTTGGATTTATTGTTACCGACCTACGCCTGGACTCTGACTACTCTCTTGCTCTGCCTCCTCCATTGATGTTTGCCCGTATTGATCCTGATCGCCTGTCTGTTTCTACTCTGTCTGCACGTGAACCCGAACGTCTCCTCGCTTCCTGCTCGTGACAGTAGGTTTACTGACTGCATAAGCCTTTAAAGTCAACATAATAAAAAAGGATGTGGGAAGTGTTTTCTCCTCTCTTTTAAGTTTTAAGACTATTTCTCTAGCTACCCATAATATGCACATATGAAGGGATGTTTTGATTTATTTCCATGTAGCATTTTACCCTGCAGTCTACAATACAATAATAATTATCAGTGCACATGAATTTTGAGCTTATGACCACCAGTTAAGAATCACTGCTCTCTAGTGTAT
Organism: Enteromius treurensis; assembly: GCA_032275025.1. Taxonomy (NCBI): domain Eukaryota; kingdom Metazoa; phylum Chordata; class Actinopteri; order Cypriniformes; family Cyprinidae; genus Enteromius; species Enteromius treurensis. The sequence goes on from JAUCMU010000001.1 coordinate 22,296,780, forward strand.
CGCTGCATCACTGCACTAGTATATCGCTGCATCATTGCACTTGTGTATCACCGTGCCCCTGCATTGCTGCAAGAGTGTATTGCTAGATTCCTGCACCAATGTATCACTGCATTCCTTCATTGTTGCACTGGTGTGTTTTTGTGTTCCTGCAGAGCTGAACTAAATTATTCCAGCATAACTGCACCTCATACTGTTGCATTGTATCATTGCACTGAAGTATTAATGCTTTCCTGCACTACTAAACTCCTTTACTATATGTGTCTACAATATTGCCCCACAACCATACATGTGTGACCTTGCATCTGTTGTGAAACTGCCAAAAAACTGTGAAATACAATTTTTTTTTCTCTGTTTACATAAGACCAGTTTCAGATTTCAAACTTTAGCCATCACTTTCATTCATCACATCAAGTAATTTTGATGTAGAGGGGCATAGTGAAAAATAGACACAAGGTCTGAGGATGTTTGTTTCAGATTGGGTTTGGGAAAAGTGCTTTTACTCACTGCTGCATTAAACTAGGTCCAAGCAAAAAAGAAAGAAAAAAAAGTCCACAGACAACATTTGGACAAACAAATGCAGAAATTAAATCAGGTAAAGTGGATTTGCTAAACTCACCCACTGCTCTTCCTGGGCAAGGGAAGATCCTTCTGGAAAAAGAGAGATAGAAGAGATAGACGGAGTGATTATATTACAGAGTGTAAAATGATACCATCAATAATTGCTCAATACCAGTTTGCTTCAGGACATAAATATCTTGATGAAGCCAAACTGGAATAATCTTATGCCAGCTGACATTCATTATGACCCATAATGCTCTTCAGATCTCTTAGAGGCAGGACAGCACTTAGGGGAGAACAATCCCCAAAACATTAAACTGGCCGATTACACAAACAAGGTCACTGGAGAGAGAGAGAGAGAGAGAGAGAGAGAGAGAGAGAGAGCGTGCATGTTAGAAAGCAGGAAAGAGGCCATGCTGGTGCATGTGACGGTAGACTAAGGGCTTCAGTCGGAGGGAAATGACTTCACCCACTGTGACTCACTTTGATGACATCGTGTGTGACAAGGACTTCCCTGCCAGCATGACTGGCGCCACTGAGCAACTAATGGAGGATTAAGTGGACAAATAGTCTGTGACCGCTGTGTATGTGTGTGTGCTGTTCTACACTTAAAGACCAGTAATATTTGAGCCCTAATATTAATTATACAGTAAGTATTATAGCTAGCTACCAATGTAATAAACATATATAAGCAGTACCAAACAAGCATGACATAAAAAACAATGGCTGACAGAGTGTGTTTAGTATAGATTTATAGAAGTGTTGTTATTGTTAACGAAAACTAAAACTGTCATGATTTCCAGCTGGAGTGCACACAAGCCCCTCCAGAGGGCACTCCATCCAGAACATCACCATCATCTCAGAAACTCCATTTCCCATTACACCCCATGCCTAAGACTGTTTGCACACAACTGGTTCCTATCAGAAGGACTATTTAAGTTACACACACATCCCCCTTGAAGTCTTGCCCCGGCATGCATTTCTTAACATTTTCTTTTCTCTTTGTGGTTCCTTCCGTGTATTGCATTGGACTGTTCTCCCCTGTTGATTGTTTGCTGCCTGCCCTGACTTCAGCCTGGTTATCGTTTATGTCTCTGGATATTCTCTGTTACCCCTGTGGCTGTTGTATGAACCTTGCTGGTCTCACGTTGTCTAATAAATGCTGCGTATGGATTCGCTCACCTCACACTCCTGCGTTACAAAAACTGCCCTGATTAATTGAAATAAAGTTGAAATTAAAATAGATAGATAGATAGATAGATAGATAGATAGATAGATAGATAGATAGATAGATAGATAGATAGATCATAATTGATCCTTTCATATTTTGATTCATTTTTCCTTAATAATCAGTTGTGTTCATTGGGGTTTTATCTTATATTTAATCAGTAAAACCTCAAAATGTTGCCACCATATTTATTAAGGGAAACCACAGCTGCCGTTTTTCAATGTGAATAATATTTTTTTTAATGAATTATATATATATATATATAAATTTTTTTTATTTATTTTTTTTATGAGTTTTTTTTCCCAGTTTATATGACATATGACAGTAATCTGTCTGTTATATTTATTTTGTATTTTTTGGTGCATGTTGGAGTATTAATATATTATGTAATAAATATTTATAGTATGTCATTTACTTGATAGCAATATATAAGTTTAATAATTATTAACATTACATTATTTTATCTATTGCCCCTTTTAGACTTTTTAAGGAATGTGAACGACTTTCACTTTTTTTTTAAATTTAAAAATAATACATTTTAAAGACTTGGCGGTCACGGATCTACATATTTCCATAGTCACGATACAGTAGTGTCACGGTTCAGGGCTGCGTTCTCCGAAACCACCTTAACGCTACTTCGTTCTTAAGTTGTACCTTAAGACGTACCTTATCTTTAGCGCCTGTTTTTCGAAACCTTCTTAGTTAAGTATACCTTCT
>JAUCMU010000001.1:22306080-22318313 GCA_032275025.1 Enteromius treurensis
TAGCACACAAATTCTGAATGCCTTTGGCAGATCTCAAACGAGCCATTTTAATCTAGATTAATTTCAAAATTAATCTATGCCCACCCTTAATATATATATATATATATATATATATATATATATATACATACACATTTAAATTGTAGTAATATTTTCAGCAGCATTAATTAATATTACTAACATGGTTATCAAGTTATTAGCTTGTTATTAGAATGCTGGTGGTATGTTTTAAACGTAATTTAACATTATAATTTGAAATATAATAAAGCTAAAAAACAGTTATAACCAACTGATTCAATTAAAAAATGGCTAGAGACCAGTTAAAATAAACTAAAACCAGCTAAAAAATCAATTAAAAAACAGCTTAAGCTAGTTGTCTGCTCTTAGCTGGTTTAAGCTGAAAGTAGGTGTTTTAAAGGTGGTTGGTCTTGACCAGCTAAGACCAGTCTGACCAGGTGCTAAAAAGGTGCCAAAGCCAATTTAAAGCGCCCCTATTATAGGTAATGAAATGAGTCCCCAACAGGCTGCCATGCATGCAAATTTTAGATATTTTTTTAAAAACGACTCGTTTCAATGCTTTACAGTCGACTCTTTCTCGTGAGAGACAACAACGTTTGCACTTTCAGATTTGAAAACTTTACAGGGTGATTTCATTCAGAGCTGTTTTACACGCTGCATAAAAGGTCGTCTTCCAAAATCCATAATACGGGCACTTTAAATCCAGCCAGGTAGCAGGCAACCAAATAGATAAATAGGTACATGAGAAATATTAGTGGAATATAGTGGAAGACCTGAACTGAGTTTGAAGGGGTTCGAAATAGTACACCGAAGGAAAGTTACATGGAGTCTTCATTGTGTTGAGATTGAAATGTTTGAACAGTCTTGGCTCATCTGAAGATTGCGTCTGCGTGCGTGACTTCCACGATGTGTAATCAGCTGCTCTCTTCTCCGGTCCAGCTGGTTCCACCGTTCATGCCACAGGTCTCGTCTGAGACGGACACCAGGTATTTCGACGAGGAGTTCACGGCGCAGACCATCACCATCACCCCTCCGGAGAAGTGTGAGTGCTCTGTTTCCCTCCCTGTCTCTCTCTCTCTTCCTGTAGACTGGCTCCTCGTGCCACAGGAACAGGAAGTTCCAGTCGGTACACAATGAAAAAGCGCATGAAGCGTATCGCAATAAAAAATCAGTGCTGCTCTTATCGGTGTGGCTGGGAAGTTCCGCTTTAATGCGGAGCGCTATGGAAAATTGAATCGTGCTTAATGTAACATTTCCCTCTCTCTTCCTCCCCCTGCAGACGACGAGGACGGGATGGACTCGGCCGATAGCGAACGGAGACCACATTTCCCACAGTTCTCGTATTCGGCCAGCGGGCGGGAGTGATGTCATTGAATAACGCCGTTTAAGGAGCCCCTCGTAGCCATGCTAGAAAGAGCCCCCTCTCTCCTCCTCCTCCTCCTCCGTTTAATTACCGATAGTCATAGCGAGTTGTTTTTGTTGCTTTTGTCTTTTTCTTTTTTTTTTGTGGGACTTAAAAGGGGTTTTGCACAGTTGGGTGAGACTTGAGCTGGTCGACCCACATTAAAAAGTCTTGTACACTTTCAGCTTGTTGTTTACAGATCATGGACAGTGTTTTTTGGGGGGGATATGATCAGTATTGTTGAAGAACTGGAGCGTTTTGGTTTTTATTTTATTTATTTATATTTTTTTGCACTCCTTTAAAAGAGCCGTTGTGGGGAACAAACCAAAAATGTTGCCTTATGTGTGTGGATCTCATCAGACAGACAGACAGACATGTAGTTAGACGCAGCAGTAGATCTGTTCCTGTGAGGCTCACCAATTTCATTTTGCTCTTGCATTTTTAGCACACACACACACACACGCATCCTCTGTCTGAGGCGTTGAAGAGTTTCGTCCCTTGTTCGTATTTTCGGAAAGTGGGGAAAATGGACTGTAGTGTTAATATTTGCGTTTGTCTTTTTAGTTTTGTCCTCGCGCTCTGATATGAAGGTTTCAGTTCAAATACACAACCATACAACAAACTGCCGTTACTGTAAACGTCTCTCAGGCAATTCAGAGCACAAGAGTGAAAACCCTCCAAGAACATGTCGGAGTCGTATTTCACTCAGGAAAAGTACGCTTTTTTTGTATCATTTAGATGTTTTTCTCTCTAAACTTTTATCACAGCAATGCAACAAAAATCACAGCAAACACAGAAAAATTTTTAAATAATAAGTACATTAAATATTAGTGCTGTCGAACGATTAATCGCATGCAAGGACGTTTTTGTTTAGATAATATTTATGGATATATAAATATACACACATGCATGCATATATTTTTAAACTATTTACATTACATGTCAATATTTAAATTCATATAATTTATATTATAAATAAATATATTTAATATATAAACTCCATTTTCTGAAATATATGCTTGAATGTTTGTGTGATTATTTATATATATATATATATATATATACATAATAAATATACACAGTACACATACATATATAATGTAAACAAAAACCTTTATTTCGGATGTGATTAATCATTTGACAGCACTACCAAATAATATTATTTAAATAAAATTCAAATGTTATATAAAAAGAATAAAGATTTAGGTATTTTGGTAACCCTTTTATTTGTTTACATTAAAACACTACAGTAGTTAACACGAATCAACAATTGATAACAGTTCAGTAGTTCGCGCTTCCTCATAGATGATAATAATAATAGCATGTTTGGCGTGCTGTCCTGGGGCGAGCTGGGATAGTGCGAATGAGATGGAGGAGGAGATGGGGAAGGGAAGGAAACTGGTTTAGTTGTAGTGGATAGGTTAGGACCGGATTGGCTAATGAGATGATAAGATGACAATGCAGCACCGGCTGTGTCTGATTAATCATTCACGCTCCTCCCAAAATTAGTGCGCCAACATCACTTATAAAACATTTATTATTCTTAATTTGAGCATTAACCAGTACTCTATATTTTGTAAAAAAATATTTTTTCATTAGCTGATGCACCGTGAACTAACATGAACTATTAGTGCTGTCAAAACGATTCATTGCAATTAATCACATCAAAAAAAGATTGTTTTGTTTACATAATATATGTGTGCTCTTTGTGTATGTATATATATATATAAGACACACAAAGACAGCATATATTGTGAATATATTTATAAAATATAATTTTTTTCTTAAATAGATACATGCATGGGTGTGTATTTGTATAAACATAATAAATATACATAGTACACACTTTATGTAAACAAAAAGCTTTATTTTGGATGCGATTAATTAGCACTGATTTTTCAATGACATATATTGCACACTGTTCGTGTTAGTTTGGTAAATTAGCTAAAGGAACGAATAAAACCTTTATTGTCAAGTGTTACCAGTATTTATATATTGTTGGTGTTTGGTCAAAATTAATTAAATAATAATAGTATTTTTACTATACATAGTAAAAAAATGAATCATAATATTCATAATCTAAATTAGCAAAAAGTAATGGGAATTAAAACAAAACAAAACATAACTGGAAAGTAAAACCTTTGGATTAATTACAGTAATTAATTATTACCTTTTGTGGATTATGAAAAAAATTTTTAAATCTAAATTTAAATTTCTTATATTTATAGTTTTGGTGTGAAATACGACCTGTGCATGTTTTTCGGGCGATCTACCCACCGACGCGGTGAAACCTGCCCAGATATGACCTCTATGGTTTGGTCCCGGACGAGCTGAACTCCAGGTGTTCAGGACAGACTCCCGCTGGGCGGCGCTCACCTTTACTGTACAGAGCTACAGGTGTGTGTCTCTCTCAGCAGCACAGAGAGAGACCATCAACCACTGACCCTCACTTCTCACCACAGAGAGAAAACCTAACGGTGGATTACTCCTGAAGATGTAAATACAAACCTCGCGCTCTATTTTCACCGTACCTTACATTACCGTTATTTTATTTCATTTTTTTATTTTTTGCTTAAAGAACTTATGACCCCTGTCTCCATAGCTGTGGAAATCTTATGGACGTGTGGTGTCTGCGTTTGGAATCAATACCAAGTCAGATCACAGACTCATTATATGTGCAACTGAGCCATGCAATAGCGGTGTGAATGACCCTTGAACCCCCCCGTGTGTGATGTACATATGCAATGCCTTCTGTTTGTTGCGCGTCACGGCCCGAGACGACCGTTACCGTGTGTGACTCAAATATGAATTATGGCCGCGAATCATTGGGGGAGTGTGTATCGCGTGGGTGTTTCCATAGAGAGCGTTGCTATGGTTTCAATCCCATCCTGTTTGTACCTGATCCAGTTAACGTTTTGGAAACTGCCGTTATTCGTTGCGGTTCTTCATAACGAATGATATGAGTGTGTGTGACTGTTCGTTGAACTCTTAATTGTTGTTTTCACACGCTGTGACGCATTCGGTCGGCTAACGGGTCGTTCCGATGACTGAGTTTTTTTTTTCTTTCGGTTTGTTTCAGCGTATTTTTGTACTATAGATGTAATTTAGTTGTATTTATTTTCGTATGTTGGGATGAAGGACGCTGTCGGCCGCATTTAAGTGCTCTCTCTCCCTCATTATTTTTTTATACCTTTCCTTTAGTCGTTTGCCTGTTTTGTTTTCATACCAAAACATTAGGGCAAGTGCCCTCTAGAGGACTTGCATTGCCATTTGGTAGTATTTATTTTAAGTTATATTAAAATGTTCAAATTTCTTATTGGCTCCATGTGGTGTTTTCTACATATAAGTTGTGATGTTGTAATACCTTTTTTTTTTTTTTTGTAGAATATTTTAATACTGTTTCCATACTATATGCATAAAATTAGTTTTATATTACATTGCACCCAACCAAGTTACGCATAATTTAATTTTTATCCAAGAAATTTGATAAATATATTTTTTCCAATATATACACTGCTCAAAAGAATAAAGGGAACACTACAATAAGACATCCTAGATCTGAATGAGTGAAATATTCTTATTAAATACTTTGTTCTTTACATAGTTGAATGTACGGACAACAAAATCCCACTAAAATGATCAATGGAAATCAAATTTATTAACCCATGGCGGTCTGGATTTGGAGTCATTCTCAAAATTGAAGAGGAGAAACACACTACATTAGGAGGAACCCAAAGCCAACCGCACCAGCCTATGGTCTCACACAAGGGGTCTGAGGATCTCATCTCGGTACCTAATGGCAGTAAGGCTACCTCTGGAGAGCACATGGAGGGCTGTGCGGCCCTCGAAAGAAATGCCACCCCACACCATTACTGACCCACTGCCAAACCGGTCATGTTGGAGGATGTTGCAGGCAGCAGAACCTTCTCCAGACTCTGTCACATGTGTTCAGTGTGAACCTGCTTTCATCTGTGAAGAGCACAGGGAGCCAATGGTGAATTTGGCAATCTTGGTGTTCTCTGGCAAATGCCAAACGTCCTGCACGATGTTGGGCTGTAAGTACAACCCCCGTCTGTGGATGTCGGGCACTCATACCACCCTCATGGAGTCTGTTTCTGACTGTTTGAGCAGACACATGCAAATTTGTGGCCTGCTGGAGGTCATTTTGCAGGACTCTGGCAGTGTTCCTCCTGTTCCTCCTTGCACAAAGGTGGAGGTAGCGGTCCTGCTGCTGGGTTGTTGCCCTCCTACAGCCTCCTCCACATCTCCTGATGTACTGGCCTTTCTCCTGGCAGCATCTCCATGCATGTGAAATTGATTCTCAATCAGTGCTGCTTTCTAAGCGGGCAGTTTGATTTCACAGAAGTCTGATTGACTCGGAGTTACACTGTGTTGTTTAAGTGTTCCCTGTACTTTTTTGAGCAGTGTACATATAATATAATGTTCAGTTTTAGTTTCAGTTAGTTTTCAATGCAACATTTCTCATGTTTTCCTCTAGCATTTGAATTCTATTAAAGTTTCATTTCAAAGAAAATAATAGTTTTAGATGTAGTAGTTGTAGTCTCAATGCTCTCCATCTCTCTTCAGCTGCTGTTGTTGCGAGGTTATGCCTTCAACCACTCAGCGGACTTCGAGACGGTGAGGATGATGAAGGAGAAGCTGTGTTACGTGGGCTATAACATCGAGCAGGAGCAGAAGCTCGCGCTGGAGACCACCGTGCTGGTGGAGTCCTACACAGTGAGTTCAGCCCGATGGAGGTTTATTAACTCAAACCAGTGAGCATGTAAAGCTGTTATAAACCTTTTAAAAGCTAGACTAGAGGAGCCTCCAGACCACAGACTGGTTCTTGCCACCAGAGGGCAGCAGAGTGCTGTGTAGTGTTTACAATGAGAGCATTCACCCTCTTTCTCTCGGGGTTTGTAGCTGCCGGACGGTAGGGTGATTAAAGTGGGCGGCGAGCGCTTCGAGGCTCCGGAGGCTCTGTTCCAGCCTCACCTGATTAACGTGGAGGGAGTGGGTGTGGCTGAACTGCTCTTCAACACCATCCATGCCGCCGACATCGATACCAGGTCTCTTTAAATATTCCCATCGCACATTCAGTATTAATACAGAAGAGTATGCTGTAGCATTTGTATACATTCATATTTCTGCCTTTATCTGTTACTATATTTCATGTTTATATGTGACCCTGGCTGTGAAAATCCAGCTAAATACATTTTCATTTTTTGGTGATTTACCTTTTTTTTTACATAACCTTAAGGTAAAGAACATCCTGTGAAAATGTAAGCTTATATATACAACCTTGATAACCTAAATATGTACCGAGTAAGAGCATGTCAAAGATTGAAATCGTTAACAGTTGACATCAAATTTGATGCTTTTATCTCATAATTAGAATTAAAGACTTTATATATGTGACCCACTCTGTACAATACAGGTTAATGTAAAATACAAATTACATACTTATATACTTTTATATATTGTACCTTTATCTGTTTATATATTGTTAATGTAGTACTATTTTTTTTTAAATTATCCTTTTTACACACAAATTTTGTAATACCTTTAAAAATTAGATGCAATATATTTTTTAAATGTTTTAAAATACTAAACAATATATAATTATTATCTATTATAATTGTATAATTATAAATGTTACATTTTAATGTTAAAACATTTTGTAAATTATTATTATTATTATTATTATTATTATCATGATTTTTATGTATATGTCTCTTAGAATATATTATATATTTATATAAGTTAATGTATAATATTTCTGATATCTTTATTATATATGCATGTTTGTATGTGTATATATATATATATATATATATATGTATATGTGTGTGTGTGTGTGTGTGTAGTTTAAGTATTGTGCATTACATATTTAATTATGTTGTTGCATATATTGTGCCAAATATTTTCTTATTTATATTTATTGTTAGTTTTGGACTGCGTTTACAAAACATTATGTAAAATTAAAATTGTCATGTCTTGATAATATTTGAATACTATAATATCATTATTTCATATATATATATTTACGTGTTTGTCTCCGTCAGGGCTGAGTTTTACAAGCACATTGTTTTGTCGGGCGGCTCTACGATGTATCCTGGTCTGCCGTCGCGTCTGGAGCGGGAGCTCAAGCAGCTCTACCTGGAGAGAGTCCTAAAGGGAGACGTCGACAAGCTCTCGGTAAAAATAACACTTCTTTAACCACAACTAACCTGGGATACAGACTTACTCCAGGTTCAGGTTTAGGCCACTAGGTGGTGATATTCACCCTTAACTGACTACTGAGCAATGTTGCAATTTCTTTAAAAAAAAAATTAACTTCCTTTATTAAGGGTAACTTCCCCTGCAATTGGAGGCTTTTTTTCTTTCTAGGGGCATTTTCTTTTCTAACCATGTAAAAGGTCACTCCGGTGTTTGTAGATACACTAAACCGATAACTAGGCCTACAATAAAATATAATCAGATGTTAGCTATTTTAAAGTGGATGATGTTTTACCTTAATTTTCCAATTCTCAGGGTTGTTATAGTTACTAAAAACCTACTACCTTTTTAAAACATTGTGTTACTTAAAATGAAATAAACACAAGCTGATTGTTCGCATCCAAAATAAGTTTTTGTTTATATAATATGTGTGCTGTGTATATTTCTAACATATATTAACATATATATATATATATATATATAGTATTAATATATAGTGTATATAAACACACACACACACACACATGCATGAGTATTTCAGAAAAATATATCTATTTAGAATATTAACTGTATGAATATTAATATAGATTTGTAAATATTTTCAAAATATATATCTAATGTGTGAATTTACATATGCATCATAAATTATACACATAACACACACAAATTTTACCTAAAAAACAAAAACTTTATTTTGCATGCAATCAATCATTGCCCAGCACTGGAAAATATATCAATTAAAAACGAAGCATGCATAAAAACTAAAATAGTATGCTGATACTAAAAAAAACCAAACACTGGCAATTTCTTATCCTGCTTTAGCTTGGTTTTAAGTTTTATTAGTTTTAATTTCATGCATTTTACATAATTGCTGTTTTACTGAATGTGTCTTTGCTTCTGCTTTTGTAGAAATTTAAGATCCGCATTGAGGATCCTCCACGCCGTAAACACATGGTGTTTTTGGGCGGAGCAGTGCTAGCTGACATCATGAAGGACAAAGACAACTTCTGGATGACCAGAGAGGAGTACCAGGAGAAGGGCACACGCGTTCTGGAGAAACTGGGCGTCACTGTTAGATAAATCACACACACACACATATATACACGCACACACACATGCACACACAACATGCGCTCACACTCCCAGACACAGGGTGGCATTTTGGCAGCGTAAACATACCGAGGTTTTCTTCAGTTAATGAGGATATACTTGAGAACAACGGTATTCGAATACTTGAACTTCTTTGCAATCCAAAAATAAATGTGTTTGTATGACATTCCAAAAGTAAAGATTCATATCACCGCTGCACAGACAAAAATGGAATGAAATCGAGTGATTCGCTCACGAAACGACTCGTTTATGCTGCCAAAATTAATCCTCAAACGATCCCTCGTCTATCACCATATCATGACCTGTTTGTTTTGAGTCCTGTCCATCTCATTGCCATTAAGAGAAAGAGTAAGAATCAGGAGGATGTTGTGTAACTAGAGGGACAAAACAATAAAAAGATGTATTTTAAAGTATTTTTTTGGGTAATAAACTTGTTTTTGTAGTAAGAATAAAAATCACTGCAGCCGATTTGTTAATAATAAAATAAATGAAGAATATAATCGTGGCCAAAAGTATCAAACACAAAGACGTACTTCTAAAGGCAGATTGCTTTTGCTGAAACGTCTACTTTCTTTCTTTAACTTCCTGTGATGTCTTTCTCTGTCTTTAATCTCAGCATCTGCGCACTCCATTATTGGATGCCCTGAAAATAGAGAGAGAGAGAGAAAAATGCAGTAGCGGGACCAACTTCCTCCAAATAGCCTATAACAGAACATCTTAAAAGCTTGTTTTTGTCAAATAAAGTCGCTGAGGATGCTTTAAATGCACTCGTGATCAGAGTTGGTATTTGAAAGTCTTTACGTATAGACTCTGTTCATGTCATTCCGCCTGCAATTCCACAATCAGTTTAAAGGACCTTCGTAAAAATAATAAAAATAATATTAATTAATATCAGATTGCGTTTGAAAAGGGAAGTGATAACGTTCTGCTGCATGTTTAGTGTTCAGTCTCGTTTACGCATCTGTGGCTGAAATATGTGTGGGTCACTTTTCACTCCAAAATCGAAAGAAACAAGTTTTCTTTAAAAAAAAATGGTAATGGTAAAATAGTAAAAAAAAAAAAAAAGGTAAAAAAATACAAATTGCTTTACCGTAATGCAGAAAAGTCCTGCATTTGTATTTCCGTAATGCAAAACACACACTTTCCTCGCTGAAATTTGAATAAATGAAATATTGTCATCAACGTAATGCTTGTCGAATTTTGCGTGGTATGTTGGGTTTTGTTGTACTAGTATTAGAATTAGAGTATTTGTACTGTAACGCACTAAAAACAACAGTAAGATTGACCGTCCTGCAGGAGAATAGGAGGTAAAGTGCCCAGGTGTGTTGTGGTAATGACAATATTGAAGATGGTTAATTTGTCACAAAAGTAATGTCACAATGCAGAAAGCTCTGATACTAAAACAAGCTTTACTTTTTGATTTTGATGTGAGTCTCACACACAGAATCGGCCATAAATCAACAGCCGTGCATTATGCAGCTTCACTCAGTCCATTGCAATAACCCTTTTCATCAGCTCATTTATGGTCTTTGAGTCTCACAATTGTTCACTTTGCTACTTTTTTTTATGGTTTTTGCGTTCATGTTTTTTTCTTTGCTGTTGGTTGTCGGGTTTTTTTTTTCATGCCTTTAGTCAAGTTGCATCTAATAGTCTGGGAACGAAGGGCCTCACTGACGCCCGACGGGTGTTTCTGGGTCAGGCGCTTCATTCTCAGACCGTAGGCACCCGTGATGTAACGGTTTACTGCCTGTTTGTAATATGAATGACATAATAATGATGGTATTGTTAATGATGCTAATAATTTTTAGTGTTTTACTCGTGACAGCCGTTTGGATGCTGGATCAGTGATGTGTCTGTGTTTGTACACACTCGCACATGGAACAAACTGTATATCGACTCCATTGATTTCACTCACGCATTCTTCCAGTGCCAAGTTTGGGTATTGTAGTAATTTTGGTTTGTTTTGTTTGTTTGTTTGTTTTCTGCATTTTTGCTTTTGTTTTGTTTGTAGTGTACTGCCAGACCACTGATTTAAAATTAAAGAAAATTGATTTATAACTCAACGGTTAAAGTGAGTCTTTTAAGCAGACTGAAGCCAGAGCTTGTGTGTGTGTGGCCGTTCTTCTTCATATGTGGCACGTAACTATGGAAGCACACAAGGAATTGCTGCCCATCTCTGTTACCATGGAGATTTGCTGTACACAAGCAGTGTCTTTCTGTTCATCTCTTAGAGCTGTAATTTACAGTACCAGTCAGACACACACACACACACACTCATTATTTATTCATGCCAATATCCATATTTGTATAAATTAACAAACATGCATTATCTGTCTGTGTGTTTACATATGTATGCATGCACACACGCACACAAACACGCATATTTATTTAGTGTACACGTAAATCAACAATAACTGTCACAAAATGGTTAAATAATTCAGGCAAACCCCATCAAATAGTTAATTCGTAAGTATTAATAATTAAGTCGTTATGTATTTACGTAATAATAGATGGTCAACCAGTTACATCAAAATAATTCTGACTACATTATCACTGAATATTAAAATTGTATGTACTTCTCCTTTTCATGACATTTAGCTCTCTTTTTCCTAGATTGTCATTACCGTAATGCTAAATATATGCATCCTCATTACCGCAGTGCTAAATATATATACGTATATATGCATCCTCATTACCGCAGTGCTAAATATATATATGTATATATGCATCCTCATTACCGTAATGCTAAATATATGCATCCTCATTAACGTAATGCTAAATATATATACATATATATGCATCTTCATTAACGTAATGCTAAATATATATATGTATATATGCATCCTCATTACCGAAACGCTCAATATATGCACCCTAATTAACGTAATGCTAAATATATATACGTATATATGCATCCTCATTAACGTAATGCTATATATATGTATATGTGCATCCTCATTACCGCAATGCTAAATATATATATGTATATATGCATACTCATTACCGTAATGCTAAATATATGCATCCTCATTAACCTAATGCTAAATATATATACGTATATATGCATCCTCATTACTGTAATGCTAAATATATGCATCCTCATTAACGTAATGCTAAATATATATACGTATCTATGCATCCTCATTACTGTAATGCTAAATATATGCATCCTCATTAACGTAATGCTATATATATATATGCATCCTCATTGACGTAATGCTAAATATATATATATATATATGCATCCTCATTAACGTAATGCTAATATGAATTTTACATGACCATAATGCAGAAAAATCCCTTTTTTTAAATTATGAAAAAATATATAATAATTTAGAAAATGCAAAAAAATTAAAATAATTTATTCTCATTACCTTAATGCAGCGTTTCTCAATCCCGGTCCTCGTGCCCCACCGCTCTGCACATTTCGTATGTTTCTCTTGTCGCTTCAGACATTTGTTCTATTCGAACGTATGTGCCCTGC
>JAUCMU010000001.1:22318413-22343342 GCA_032275025.1 Enteromius treurensis
CAGGGAGAAGGGAGCAATGAACACTGTGTAGGGTACATGTCAATTGGAACACAGCTCATGCACGGAGCTCTCTTTTACTGAGCTGATTATCAGAATCAGGTGCGTTAACAAAGAGAGACACACAAAATATGCAGAGCGGTGGGGCGCGAGGACCAGGATTGAGAACCGCTGCCTTAATGTTATGTTGTTGTTGTTATTATTACTGTGTAGTATTGAATACTACATAGTGGGTTATGTCCTGTTTTATGCTGATTTAAAAAAAAAAAAGAAATGACAGTATTTGTACTATAATACACATAGAACTGACAGTAATGAGAATCTAATAAGAATCAGCATCTTCTAGAATAAAAGGAATGACAAAACTGACAAAAAGTATTTTACAGTAATAAGAGTTTAGGAACTGAATGATAATGACACAAGAAAACTTTAAACCAAGATCTTAAAATAACTTGACACTCTTCATTTTGACACACATTTTGACTTTTGTGAGATTCGTAAAAGGAGAATTAGCCATAAAACGGTGAGATCTCTCAGTGTCTTGTGTCTGGGCTGGAGTAGATCAATAGACATAGTTCAGCTTCAGAATTCAGAATATTTGTAGTTTTGTGTTGTTTGTGGGCAATACAAAATGTTTTTTTCTCTTTTGTGTTCCAATTTTTTCACAAGACGACCATCAGTTTCTTGAAAATACAGTGATCCTGTGTAGTGATACAGAGCTGTGGTCTAATGATGATGATGTGTGTGTGTGTGTGTGTGTGTGTATGTGGAGGATGGGGCGATTGTGTTCACATTTGTTTCCGATTTTATTCATGTAAACAGGGGGGCTGTTAGACTCAGTGGGGCCTGTTTAAATTAAGGCCAGGCGACTCTGCACACAGCGGCTCTCGCTGTATGTTACATTACACATACTAGTTTATCATACTGAGAGCAGAGAAATATTTGCATAAATGACACAGAAATGCAGATTTTGTCCCAATTTCTGGTGGCTAAGAAAAAGTTCAATCAAATATGAACATTTTGTAATCATTTACTCGCATGCGGAAAGACAAAACAGCACCAAAAACCTCCCATAAAAGTAGTCTATATGGTTTCTGAAATATATTCCATGTCTCCTCAAGTCATATGATATTACTTGCTACAAACCATTACAAAATCTGTTGCTTTTGAAGTTGGATTGAACAAGATTTGTTGTCCATGGGATCTGCTTAATGCGAGGTAACATGGTACTACAGACTGCAGAAAACAGTGTTATTCACATAATATATATCCCATAATTCCACTCTGAACTGTACACATGACTGAACTGCCCTCTGGGGAAGAGAATAGTTATTCTGTTCAGTTGAACACCGCATGCCATATCCAGTGCACAACAAGCCGATTCATTGGTGTATGAAATAAACCACAGACATGTTTACTATCAATATCATTATGCAACCGGACTGCGAGAGCAGAAGTCTGGTGTAAATGCTCTTTTCTAGTGGTTTTCAGAGTTATTTGCTAGGGCCGTCAGCACAAGGGCATGCTGGGATTGAGTTTGGAGGACTATATTGCAGCATTAAAATAAGTTCTCTCACATTTGCACAAAAAGAAAGCTGTCAACGTCAGCAAAGCCTCTGTAAAATCACTTTGCTATCACAATGTGACACGTTTTTATGTGAAATAATGTGTAGGGGGGACTTTATCCTGTTATGCATTAAAAAATCGTTTGCCGTAATTTCCGTGATTAAGAGACCAACTTGAAAAGGAAAGGACGGGCCATGTGGCCAGGTATGGTTTCTCATACTAGGAATATGTGCTCTGCATTCCATAACCCACTCAAGTGCACATACACAGCAGTGAGAAGTGAACAACCACACGCACACACACCCAGAGCAGTGGGCAGCCATTGCTGTTGGGGGAACAGTGCCTTGCTCAAGGGTCTCACCTAAGTGTGGTATTGAAGGTGGCGAGAAAACTGGTTATTCACTGACCCCACCCACAATCCCTGCCGGACCTGGGACTCGAACCCACAACCTTTGGGTTACAAGTCCAACTCCCTACCCATTGGGTAGTTTTATATTGTTTTTTTATTTTTTATTTAATTATGTAGATTAGCAGTGCTTCATGGGATTGTAGTTCTTTCCCTTATTAAAGCCCAGTCTTATAATTTTGCCTTTTTTCAAAAACTTCTTATCTTGAAATCAAAGTTTGCACAGTTGTGAATCACCTCTTATCTGCTTGGCTTGGTTCATGGCTTATAGCACTTTAATAAACCCTTTGGGAAGAATAAATGGAAAAATTTTTTTTTTTGTGGAATTAGGCTGAAAAAGGAGGCGGGCGATAATGCACTCTATTCTAATGAAGTAAAAAAAAAATCAATTTTTTTTTTTTTTTTCCATAAAATGACTGAACATCACCAGAGGGTTAGGAGTGTAAAGGTAACATGCAATGTGTTCATCCGCTTCCTTCCCGCTCCAGATCCGGGTCTGTTTCCCATCACGCTGTCTGCTCATGCAAAATTGCTCCCATGGCTCTATTGAGAGCATTTTTTACAGTGTTGCTCTTAATACTTTAGTCTCATGGATCCAGACGGTACCAAAAACTCCAGACTTGGACTCTTTAAAATGCACTTTAACCGGATTTGAAGCGTTGTATCGCTCCACAGAGACGTGCACAGTCCAAAGGCTTCCAGCTGACCTCGGACTACTGCAGTACATTCATTACCGTGACCTCTCCGGCCATGCAGACAGGTTGCCAGATAACTACTGCTGAAAGTAAACAAACAAGGGTGTACACGGGGAAAGAGACAATGCTGGCTCGGCCCTCTCTTTTCCTGGAAACACATACACTCGCTCACGCACGGCTCCTTCCGACTCCTCTGGAGACGCAGGCGGCTCCTTCACTCCCCTCTCACTCTCTGAACATCTCTACTTCCTCCCTCTTCCTTGTTCTTTTGTGTAAAGCTACAGTGTTGATATCGATGTCCATTTAATCTTTGCTGACCTTCATCTTTCTCACACACACACACACACACACACTTCAAACTCTTAGTTGTGTGTCACGCACAATAACATCCTGGTGTGTGTATCTGTGTGTTCCCAACTGGGAGGAAGGCGCGTCGCACAAACACTCATTCGCAAATCCGTACGATTGCACGACAGGGTCCCGATTGAGATCGGGCCAGCGTCATCACGGCGCCTCCTGCAGTCTGGGAGCCAGGTTGGGGTGACGGGGTTCAGCTGCACGCAATCAGGAAGATGGACCAATCTGACACTAATGCATACAAATGAGGGTGGTTAAAAATAAGGTTAAATATGCCTGCTGAGCGGCAAACGATTAACACCCTGTTCTTCTTCCCGACGTTACACCTCTACAGTGTGCTGTGTAATCAATGAAGTTGTCAGTGATTGAAATTACCAAACTAAAATAGCAAAACTAGGTCACTATATGCCGACTAAGATGTCAGTGCATGAAATGCAAAAAATAGACAAAATTAGAAAGCTAACAAATTATCATTATGGTCAAAATTATTGTATCTGAATTAAGCATTATAATCGACAAAGATGGCAGCACGCTTGAGTTAGATCCAGTGTTAACTAAAACAAGTTTTATAAATATTAAACTAAAATGACAAAAGTGGACAAAATGATTACAATTAACTGTTATAAAATCGTCAAACTTAGCTAGTATACAGATTAATATGTTGTTTTTTTACTGAAATTCAACATTTTGTTAATTGAAATAAATATTAAATAAAAAAACTTAAATAAACAACTAAAATAAAATAGGTTTAGGTTAGCATAAAATTATTTATATTAATAGAAGTTGAATAGAGGTTAAAAAATGTTGCCTTAACCAACTGAAGTAAAATACGTTTAGGTTGGCGTAAAATTGCCAAAATTGAACTATTAAACCATGAGTTCAAGCTAGCCCTAAATAGAAATGTTTTTTTAAGCGTAGTAAGATCAAATAAAAACACATAACTTAAATTAACAAACTAAAATTAAAACATTAAAACTGTCAGTAGACAAAACTAGAACATTTGATATAAAGCTAGAAAGGTAAGTAGTTTGCTGACACTATATAAACAAAGCTGACAAAATGAAAAACTACAATGTTTTAATTTAATAACACAAACCATACAGATCAGAATGGCCCATTAACAGAATGGCTCCCGTTACAACCAACGAATCTGTGAGCGGACCAAATGACAAAACCAGATTATAACAGGAGGACTGGTTTCGTCGTGTTGTAAGGCGTTTGGTCATCCTTGCTGTGGTATAAGCATTAGAGTGCTGTTACCTGATTCCTCCGCGTTAACAGTGGGAAGAGGACAAAGAAGGACTCCTGTTAAGTCCAGCGTGGTCTAAATGTCTGCACATGTTGGAATTTGGTGCTATTTGTAGTTACAGTTCCAAAGCTGGACAAGGCCTTTGGGACCCCCTCCCTCTCCCCATCTGTCCCACTCAAGCTGTTTTTCGCTTACGATTACGATGTTTTTGACTTTCCGTTACAGCGGTTGCACATATGCACATATGGATAATGCAGAGGAAGATGCAGTGGAGAGCAATAGAGCTGGGCCATGGGACATGCAGTCATGCCAGCACGTGCCCGGCTTTCTGCACAAACACAAACAATGTCACGTGTAATTCATGCACAGCTTCTCACTGGACAGTGGCCACACACACTCTGTCCCATTATATTGAACAGTCAAACATCTTCGTGACTTGCTACCATTCGTCTGTCCTTGTTTTATAGTCTCTTGGTTTTTATTTCCAACTAAACAAGACAAGTTGTCCTCATTGAAAGTGCGCAATGCAAAAAAAAAAAAAAAAACTACTGGTATAAAATATGGGGTATATATTTATGGTAATGTATACGTGGTGATGGTGAGCATGATGTAGCATGTAAAAGTGGCCAATCACTCTTTCAAAAATGCCTTGGTTGCTGTATTGTCCACATTCATTTTCTCCATAGGCATGTAAAAGAAAAGACTTGTATATAGCTTTTAAGTAGCAAACAAACAAGACATTACAAACTTTGATTCGATCCAGAATTGTTGGGAAAATATAAATGTATTAAACATCATGAGGAAACAAATTGCTCTTCCTATTGACTAATGCAAATTGTTTAAATCATTCCCAACAATAAAATGTTAAATTAAAGTATTATTTATAATGCATATAAATGTGTGTATGTGTACCAGGGTCATAATAGCGAACTAAAACTGAAACTAAAGTTAAAAAGTAAATAAAAATGAATATATATATATATATATATATATATATATAATTTTATTAATAAAAAATTTATTTAAATGAAATAAAACTTATTTAAGCTAGTTGCAGAGCCAACTTTACTCATTTTCATTGTTTGATTTAATACTAAAATACCTAAAACCAGAAAAATAAAATGGATAAAAACTATATAGAGATGTATAAAAAGACCAAACTTTAAAATGAAAATATAATAAAATGAATAACGACTATAAAAGTAGTTGATGCTCAAAAAACATCGATGTGCATATGTGTGTGTGAATACATAGATATGAAAAATATATTATTCAATATGAAATGTGCAGAAAAATATCATTTTACATATATATATATATATATATACGAAAAAATATTTATATTCAATATATTTTATTGATATATTTGTTACAAAATTTTCAAATATATATACAAATATATAAATAGTTTGAGTGTTGGGAGCAGTTTTTAAATACATTTGAAATTTCTGACATTGTACCAACAGTTTCTGAGCTTGCAAAACATTTATGTTGTTATCAAATGGAGAAAATGAATATGCTTTTTTTTGCTCCGGAAACCCTACTGTTGCGCTCAACAACAAATGATCTTGACTTGCGTAGCATCTTGGCAGGAAAATACCAGATAAGCAACAAGAACTGACATGTTGTCGTGTCGCACCTCGTTGTGATCAAGAAACATCCTTGTCCCAAATGTGAGTAAAAGACTTGACGAGAGCGTGAGTGTAACATCTGGAGACGGACAGAAGGCGTGAGACGCACTGGCTGATTCAGGCACTTTCTTTTAATCTCAGAATGTTCAGGAGCATCAGACAGACAGAGAACTCACTCTCCTGGACACCCATAAAAAAATAAAACTGCTCCTCTTTAGTCACGCGTCAGATAGTACTACTGCAAAAGCTTTTCACAGGAAGAGGGGGAGAGGATCGAGGATAGACACCAGAAAGAGAGACAAACAGGACACAAAACATCAGCTGACAAATAGGATCACAGTCGTCAGGACAACGCTGTCACAGTCCACTGATTGGCTGGATGTTGTTTTGAAGGATGATGCTGATAGGCCAGCAATTGGAAATATATTTGGAGAACTTCTCAACAACTTGCACAGTGTTCCGATGGTTGTTTTCTCTCGTTTGTTGGCTGTACTAGTTTGCGTTGTGCTTAAGACAAAGGCAGAGAAAAAAGACATCTTGTTTTTCGTCCTGTAGGAGGGGTACATCGATTTTGAGGCTGGTTTTCGAAACATCGATAACAGGCACATACATCTCACAGAACCCTTTAAGAGCATGTTCGGCTCATATCGCACCCCAAAAATGTTACCTATTGAAAATAAACACTATTTGCAGGTATTTGCATTGTGATGTTATTTCCTTGATAATCAAGCACGTTCATTTATTACAGCAGTGCAACAACTTACTGTACTGGAATATGAACAAAATGCTCAAGTATTGATAAATAATAGTAATATCTACTGCACTCTTTTCCTTGTAATAAAAAAATCAATGATGTAATAATGGAAATGACATGGTTATTTGAATGTGTATGTGTGTTGTCTTTTTTTTTAACGATTATTGGAGTATGCAACAAGAACGTTTTATTTCAGTCTTGCTACTATGTCAGTTCAATTCAGCTTCTGAGTGAAAAAGGTTTAAACGGTGTAATGTAGGGGTGTGAACCTACACTGGTCTCACGGTTCGGTTCGGTTCGATTCGGATCAATTCAATATGATGATGCATTGACAATGAAATTTTGTTAGCGTGCGTCCTAACCCACTGTAATGCATGGAAGCCCGCTTCCTCCACTGAATAAAAAAAGTATATGTAAACTTGCTATTGTGAGTTATAAAGTCAGTATTGCGAGATATAAACATCGCAATTGTTCATTTTTGTATCTTGCAATGTGCAAAGTCTTTTTTTTTTTTTTTACATTTTCTCCAAACGTAATAACTCTCATATAAACTTGCTATTGCAAAAAAAAAAAAGGTTTTCATTGAGTGGCGGAGGGGTCTTCCATAGTAATGACACTTTGGTTGGGAAATTACTGTCATAAAAATAATGCCACAATGCTAAAAGCTCCTAAAACAAAGCCTGTTTTCTTTTGATTTTGGGGTAAAATATGACCTGCACATGAAATACACCCACACACGTACTTTACATTTGGGCAGCAATGTGTTTCTCATCGGCAATTTGGCAAAATGTTAATTTCCCACATGTGTTTCTGACCTCACACACACACACACACACACACACACAAGATCTACCATCCTACAGGTCAGCTATTTTGGATTCCTCTGGGTTTGTCTTATCTAGACGGAGTGGATCACAGTAGAAGAGACGCCTCTGACTGGAGAGACATAACGAAAGGCTGACGGGAGAGTAAAATCAAATCGAACGGACATATTAAAACACAGACGAGACGGAAGGAAGATTACAACTCAAACCTTCAAAGCACATGAGCATAAAAATATAAAGTACCTGGATTTATATATTTTTATCTACATATATTTATATATACTTTTCATATATAAATGAATATTTATAGTGTAGTCTTTTAAATGGAAGCTGAGGGTTACTCTTTTAAAAACAAAGAAAAATACAAACCAGGACAGCTGTCCAGTACAATTAAATTGAGAAAACGAAACAAAAAATGGACCAACCCTCCGAAACTCAGCGGGGGAAGGGGTGGGGAAAAAAACAACAAAGCAATACAGCCGCCGCAAGTTCGTTCTTCCACTTTTCGCTTGTGGTTTTTCCCAGGTGCGCCGGCGTTCTCCCGCTCACCCCGAGGCCTTGTGCTTGCCGCCGCAGCAGTGGCACGCCACACCGCAGTGATAACACGCTCGCAGCGGAGCGTAGCAGCACATGCAGGGCGCGAGCAGAGACAGTCCCAGCAGCGCCAGCCAGCGTAGGCAGAAGCGCTCTTCGCTGGCGTCGCAAGAGCAGGGGTCCGAATAGTCGCCCTCGGGGTCCGACATGCAGTGGTAGAGCAGGCTGTCCGCGCACCACATGAAGCTCACCCGGCGGATGCACGTCTGCACGGGGTCCGGAGCTTCCTGGCAGCGCCCGCGCCCGTTTTCGGCCGGGCTGAACATGTTTTGACAGTACACACACCGTAAGCGCTCTCTGCTGTCCTCCACGCGCCGCGGCAACCACTTGGCGGTGAGCGCTCGCGGCTGACCGGTGACCACGCCACCACCGATGCCCGTTTTGCCGTCGCGGGGAGTGTGTCCGTCCCCACTGAGTGGGTACGAGTAAGTGTAGTCGTGTTTGGGAGGCTCGCTCTTAGCGAGGTGTGCGTAAGTGTCCGTGGCGTCCGGCCGCAGAGGCTTAGCCCGGGTCGCTGTGGTGGCGTGCCGATAGTCCTCATATCCCGTTAGCCAAGAGCGCTCGCGAGGGTTAATCCGGACAATCTCCTCTTCCTCCTCGTGAAATCTTACGTGACGCGAACACGGGAACATGGGCACTGTCTGCACGGCAGAAAGAAAGAGTTAATGTACGACCAGGTAGCAAATAGCAGATGATTTTGAACATATATCTGAATAAGTTATGATCAGCATAACATAATGCCACTGATGGTTTTTAAAGAGAAAAGAATAAGATTTACTAGGCTTAAGCAAGAAAGAAAACATAGATTGCAAGAACAATTTCTTTGCATAAATACTGATTTTGACTGATTAATAATACATTGTTTTAACATAACACTGTGAAATCATATTAAAAATAATCAATTATTTGTATTATATTACATTTTAAAATATATAATAAATTACACATATAACTATTATATCTATTTTCTTTAAAATATTTTATTATAAATTAAAGTTTATATCATTTAATTTATATAAACAAAAAAGATAAGTATAAACCTTTTTTAATAAAAAATATATTCAAAAAAGATTCAAACTCCAATTTGCTATTGGTTGAGTGTTTTTTCTTTTACTTACACGTATACCAATAACATCAATAACTCTTATTGCTGATGTTGTTGTTATTGGTATTTTAACATAGCACTACATCTACTACTAATATACTTAACATTCATTTTTTTATATCATTTACAAAAATTGAAAGAATATATAAGGAGACAAAGTACACTAAAACAGTACATTGTGACGATGACATAATAACTTCAGTAAATTTTGCACAAACAAACTCACTTGTTCCAGGTAGAAGCAGTCAGAGTGTCTGTGTTGGTCGTAGAGGTGTCCCAGAATGCAGTGGTGGGGCTCGGAGAAGCTGATTGGTGCGAGCGTCTGCACGGACGGCTCTCTCTTCTGAGAAGAGTTAGACGAGCTGTCTGTGGCATTCTGACGGACAGACAGAGAGAGCAAGAATAGAAATTGTTTCCCAATTTGAGCATGTTGGCAGGATCATGGTGGCACAAACCAAAGGCTCCCCGCCCTTGAACAAGGGTCACGGAGTTATATTTTTTCCCCTGAATTTCCAGCAAAAATAGCCTTGTTGAGATTTATAACCGTGATACAAGATTAATTATAACCTGAATTTAGCAGAAAACAGAACATTGAAATGCATCAAACTATCACTTCGCGTGCACCATGTCAGAAAGTGTTTGTATAAAAACAGAAATGGATCTGTATAAAAGCATTTTAAACATTCCACAGCAACACAGCACAGGTCATTCTGCTTGGCCTTTGACCCTGTGTACGGGTGCGCAAGGTTTGTGTAAATGAAGTGCTTGAGTACTATCATCAGCACTATTATCTCTGACCTTCAACCTCTGAAATCCAAACTGTCTCCTTCCTGTGGCTCTTCCTGAGGCCTGGAGCCTGAACGAGAGCCAGCAGTGTGTGTGTGTGTGTGTGTGTGTGTGTGTGAAAGAGAGAGGGAGAGCATCTGCTTTAAGAGTTGACAGAGAGCCACACAGCCATCAATAACTCAAGAGTGTGTGTGTGTGTGTGTGTGTGTTTGAGAGAGCTTGAGATGATTACAAACACAGCTCGTCTCTCTTAAGTCATCTGGCTCCTTTCTTCTGCAAAGACTGAAATCTACCCTACACAGTAAAACACGTTTGTTAAATTTACAGCACAAATCTGGCAGATGCAGCATCAGGGTGACACATGTGAAACACACACACAAACACACACACACACACACAAAGTGATGCAGTAAATAATAACTACACAACAAAAAGCAACGTGAACACCCCAATATGGACAACATAGTAAAAATGAGAAGAAATGTATAATATTCAAATAATATATAAGCAAATGCTATCCATCTTTTTGGACTTTTTTTGACCAGAAATTCAAACGTTTTGCAAAAACAACCGAACAAAGATTATTTTAAGAATATTTTAACATTAAAGCGCATCTATTGTCTTGTTAAAAAAGATTTTTTCTTCAAATGTTCATTTTATTTGCCCAATATCTTACTTTAAATATAGTCATTTTCACCATTAAAAATTATTTTAACATTATATGTATAGATTTATTTATTTATATAATAAATAAAGAAATAAACAAAATAAATAAGCATAAATATAATATTAATTATACGAACATTTATACCACTCATTTACAAATATGTTATCATTTATTTCTTACTTTTATTAAATAACCTTTTTATTCGTTTATTATAATACAGTTAATTATAATACACAAATATTAAAGTTTTCAACATAAGATATTAAATGAACACTAAACATTTTACCGTAGTGATAGGTAGATAAGTGTTGTATGTAAGTGTGAATGCATACTAAGTACATTCAGAGTTGTGCGTGTGTAATGTCTGGATGGAAATGTATTTGTGGCTGTGCTAATTATCACTTTAGACTTTACCTCAGAGGGAATTAGACATCCAACAGCTGCTGCCCATTCTAAACCTACCGCACACATCCCATCGCTCCCTCTCTAAACTTAGGAGCGACTGACTACTCTGATTAGTAATAATCAGTGTCTGGCTGGGCTTGTATGAATAGCTGTGAGTCATAAACGTCTAAAGTTAGCGATTAGAGGAACACTACTGCTGAGAGACCACGGCAAACGCTGATCGCTGAACACCTAAAGCCTGAAGTCCAACCGAACGTAACGCACTTTCATGCATTTCTGAATGCATGCCTGTGATAAATGGACTCTTGTATCTTAAGGCTTTGGCGTGGCTTTGTTGTGTTGAGTTAGAAGCAATAGGAAGACGAAAGGGAGCAAAGGTCACTTCCTGTGCACAGCCCACACACACAAACACATTCACACACACACCTGACAAAACCAGCCATCTGAACAATACAAGCAACTGACCCATTAATAGCGTTTATTCGTTTATATAAAAAAAAGATTATAATAACACTGACATGACATGTTAAATATTCATGATAAATATTCACAATGATTTCCTGCTGTTATATAGTTAAGCAATGCTCAGAAGTAGTGATTTCTTTGAATCAATTCAGCAATTTGTTTCATCACTCAAACATGTGCACAAAATCGTGACATGTATCATATTAAAACAATCTGTGCAAGTCAATTAGTAACTAACGATTGTCATCAAAGTTGGCTTTAATTCTGGCTCATCCGATTGTAAATGAATAATAAATCATCCTTTTTGAGCCATTTGTGGGCAGTATAGAGGCTCTAGGACGAGACTCACCGTGAAAACATCATCATCACCCAGTTCGGCTTCGTTCTGCAGCGTGGAGGAAGAAGTAGTGGAGCCTAGAACAAAAACAAAAAGGATGGTACAATCTTAGTCATCGTGTAACACATTAAACAGGAAACCTGTCCCGTTACTCTCCACTGACCCTCTGTGAGGTCCTCAATGGCCTTCCTCACGCCGCGATCGAACGCTCTGGCATCAGCGGGGCTCTGGAACGACAGCCCACACTTCCTGTTGTCCACTCGCCAATGATGGAAAGTGGGCGTGGCTTTAGTGTAGACCAGATCCTTCTTCAGAAAGCACTGCAGGATCACCTGATCAACACAAACAAGAGTTATGAGGGTTGAAGGAGCAGATTCCCGAGGACCCGCACGCATCGATCGCTCTCTAACCTGCTTGTCTTTGAGCCGCTCTCCAAATATGAGAAAGCCGTTCCGTCCCAGGAGCTCCAGGTCAGCTGGGACCACCTTACAGACACCCACTCGACTGAGACCACCGCCCTCCTGAGCCAGCCAGCCCCCGCTAGACTCATCCCTCGTCATCACCACAGCTTTCACTCGCACTATGTAACTGTCACTGCAGGGAGAGACACACAGGGAGACGTGGTTCAGATGTGGTGCAGTGACAAATAAGAATGTCAGAGATGATTAAAAGAAGACGTCTAGTTTAAAACATGTGGAGGCTTTCAGAAACTCTCTCATGTTGGTTTCATGCATTTTTACTGTTTATTATGGTGAAGCTTTAGAATAAATTCCATTTGTTAACATTGGTTAATATGCACCAACCGGAAAAATACATATAATAAATGCTTTTTTTAAATATCATTCAATATTAATTCCACCGTTATTCAAATCAAAAGTATCTGTTCACAGTATTTAATAGACCTGGGCTAACTTGAACTGACAATGAACACTACTTCCATTAACTCACTTAAACATTGTATCAAATGTTCTGCTCACTGTTAGTTAATGCATCAACCAATGTTAACTAATCTAACTAGTGTTACCCGTTTCGTTTTCAATAAAATGACCTGAATTATGGACTATAAATGACTATAATTATTCCATTACACCTTAAAAGTGTACATATCTAAATAAACAAATAAATAAAATAAAATTGTATAATTATTTTTTAAAATAAAAATAGCTTTAAAAAAATAAAATAGATTTTCTTGTTTTTTTTGCATTTCAAACAAACTTGCTATGAAAAAGTAAAAAAATATATATCTTTATTCTTATAATTACAAACAGCATGAGATTTTTTTTCCCTTTTTGCGGTCACACCATAGGACATATTGATACATCAGCAACCCATATTTATACACAAGAAGAAAAAAAAAAAAGACAGACACAAATAAATATTTATTTTTTTAAATGTAATGCAAAAATATATATTTATGAGCAAATATGCTGACTTGATGAGTGTCAGTAAGCAGTTTTGCCATTCTCAAAGGAGCCTTCTGGGCTACTTGGTTTAATAATTTCAAAGCTTATGCTAATATATCAGCAACCTGGCAGTCTGATTGGACCCATAATGACGACATCTTAATCCATTCTGGAAGATACCTGAGCTCACGAATGCCAGCTCTGCGTTTGCAAATGAGGTTTCTATTGAAATCTTAGAAGAGGACGATGTTCGTTATGCTAATGAGATTTCCGGTCGTTGTTTAAAGACACTGATAAGCCTTATGCAGAGATATGATAATGCAAAAAGCTGAACCTAGTTTATGTGCAACCATGTGCAAAAAATATGACAGACAGTTAACGACTGAGGATTTCTCAGAACATCATTTACATACTGACTGCAGCGGAGCATGGGAACTGAACACACATCTACAGGCTTCGATTACAAGCTCATCTTTGCCTCGTATTAACGCAGGAATGAATTCGCCAGTCAACATCAGAGCCGCTGATTTACTACTTTAACTTTCAAACATGCTTGCTTCACAGCTCATGTCTGGAAAAATTTTTTTTAATGCGTGTCTAGAAACAAATACCAAACCCAAATCACCCTCACATTTCCCTCTGCTTTGGTAATAAAGAGCATCTATGAAAAATGGAAATGCCAACAATTTTTGATCGAGAAAACACATGCATTTGCATGACTTTAAAACATTTCACAATTATTTACGTCTAATGACAGTCTTGATATACACCTGCTTAAAATGCTTTCTCTTGTTTAAAGTAGTACACTGTAAAAAAAAAAAAAAAATGTTATTTTTACGGTAATATACCGGCAGCTGCAGTTGCCGAAAATCTACCGTTAAATAACGGTAAAACCTTAATTTCTTTTATGGCAAAAAATTGAAATATATATTGAAAATAAATTGAATAATATAAAAAATTTTGTTTTGTCAATAGTTTTACGGTTTATTTTAAATTTACAGCTAAATACCGTACTTTCTAATAAGACACCGTAATATCTGAAATAATGTTAATATACCGAACTGTTAAAATAGTGAAATGCATTTTGTACCCTTGAAATATACTGATAACTACCAAATGCAGGGGTTATGAGAACATCACATGATGAACCAAAGCTCATTACAAGTAGCTTTAAAATAGTACAACATTTAGAAGGTGCTCAGTGTCATTCACACAAGCACTAAACACCATCATGGTAAGAATTATTAAACTAAAATGGGCAATAAACATTCATTTAACAACATTAAATGTAACATACAACCCTAATAAACATAACTGATACAAAAAAACTAAGAAGAAACCTAGTTATTTCAAAGAAAAAACATCAAATTCAAACAAAATTTAAAATGCAATAACAGGTTTTTATCGTAGCATTTTCACTGTTTTTTACAGTTAAATTTACGGCCATTTTATACAGTGCAGCCTTTAACTCTACCCCTTCCCATTATTAATAAATATGAAATGTACTTGCTTAATAAAAGCATTTAAAATCTTATTTACATGCTGATATTTACAATACCATGCAGGTAAAAAAAAAAGGATTTCTCAAAAAATAATATCCCAGAAAACCGGAGACACATCACAAATGTGAGTATTCCAGTTTGTGTATATTTTTTTAGGAGATGCCACTATTTCCTAATTAAATGACTTAAAAACACAAAGAGTACACTAGGAGACGGTTCTCTCTTAAACAACAAGTGCAGTGAGTGCTTCGATAGGCCTGTTATTTATCCTATGAGTGTTCTGCCAGGGCTAGATGTTTTCGATTTCAAGCGCTTAAAAATCCCTAAATTGACTCTAATTCCCAACATTTCCCTTTTGTTTGCAAATGAGCTGTGCAGTTTAAATGAGGTGCTCACGAACAGCTAATAAAACTAATAACCAGAAAAAACAATGCGCTCTCAACATGCAGCGCAGAGTCTTAAGAGAAGCTTTGAGATCGTTTTATTGGCTTCATATGGCAGCAAAACAAATATGTTGCTGAATAACAATCAACAATTCTTAGCTTTTAGCTTTGAGCGTTCAGATGGTTTGCATGTGCTTATATGCGATTATAAACACTTTTTGGTTTTTGGTGTCCGAGTCATCCTACAGAACAGAAATCGAATGGTGTTGTTGTTGTGTGCTTATTTTATGTCATTTGTGTTGTTTCAGGATCTTTTTGAGTTAATATCTCTACCTCAGCTCCATCACCCCCTCATTTCCTCCGGCCTGCACAAACAAACCCTTCAAAGAAACAGATGAGCAGTCTAAGATTGCTGTGTTTCATTAATGTTTCTGTGGAACTCAGCCATTTTGTGGCTCCCGAATGTTTACTCACAAATCGAGGTGTTAGGAGTTTGTTATTCTGGCGTTGTGATTCTGTACATTTTCAGCTGTGTCTTGTTAAGCTGAGTAGTGATTCTCACCCTCTCAGACTTAATGGTAAAGTTTTTATGACTGGACCATTTGTATAAGACAATGTTTAAGTCAATTTTATATTGTTGTCACAAAAATCTATCAGCAAGTGCTAAAAATGCTAAGCTTGACCTATAGAGTGTAAAAGGGGTTGCTTTGACTCTAAAGCTAAGAGGAGGCTCTACAAGTGATAGCAATGGTCAATGACTCTTAAACTTTTCATGCATTTCCATAAATACATGACAAAAAAATAATAATCTTACTACTTCAGTGTGGGCTGTTCTGTTTTGACCGTGAGGAAGGGTCTATTCATTCCAGCCGCTTAAATGATTATCTCACTTCCTTCCACTGGACATTCCACTACTGTGCCGACCTTTTCTCACTTTAGTGGAGTGGCTGGGATGCAATAAACCCACTTTGATTATGACTTACTTCATCTTGAGAAAACCCAGATGAGTCTAGAACGCACGCCATGCTTTGAAAAAGTGGAAATCGAGAGTCAGTGACCGGCCTGTCACCGAATATCATCCTTTATCGCGTCCGTTTCCTCATGACCTGGTGTGACCCTACAACTTGCATAAGCCTTGCTTTCTAATTTTGTTAAAAACAAAAATCTGTTTCCAACCTGCTTTTTATTAGTACTAGGGTTTCAGAGGTATGCCACAAACTTCCCTTTCACCCCATTCTGAGGCAAGGTTGACAAACACTGAAAAAAATGTGTCGCTGACTTTTATTAATCAAGTAGAAAGTCCCTAAAACATCTGTGGGGGGATTTAGTGGGAAAAATGGCTTAACGATAGACAGACATAATTATCCTCAATCAGGGGAACCTCTAATTGGTTCATCCCGTCACATTTTAATGACTCGAGGGTGCCAAGTGGCAAATGTGGTTACCATGACACCATCCTCTGCTTGTTTCTCTTTCCATTCCGATTGGCATAAATGAGTCTGATCAGTTTTAACAGTAGAGATCTCATATTGGAAACTTTTGGGTAGTCCTTTTTATTACTGTTTCTAAAGATTCATTTTAATATTAAATATCGAACCACACAATTTTTTTTTAAAAACAATGCAATTATTTATTTTTGATTTAAATTCATATATAGAAATATATATACACTACCGTTCAAAAATCTGTGGTCAGTAAGATATTTAATGGTTTTTAAAGATGTTTCTTCTGCTCATCAAGGCTGCATTTATTAGATTAAAAATCCAGAAAAAACTGTAATATTGTGAAATATTATTTCAATTTAAAATAACTGTTTTCTGTGTGAATATATTTTAAAATGTAATTTATTTCTGTGATACAAACCATCATTACTCCAGTCCCCAGTGTCACTTTCAGAAATCATTGTAATATGCAGATTTTTTATTATCAGTGTTGGAAACAGTTGAGCTGCTTAATAGTTTTTTTTTATTTTTATTTTTTTAGGTTTCTTTGATCATTAAAATATTAAAAAGAGAAGTGTTTATTTAAATTGGATAATAATGTTCAGATCTACTGTTACAGTAGTTTACTGTTTCACTACTGTTTAAAAGTTTTGGGATCAGTACATTTTTATTCTTTCTTCTTTGAAAGAAATTAATAGTTTTTTTAACAATAGATCTATTAAATGAACAAAAAAGTCACAGCATAGATTAACATTTTAGATATTTTTTATATTTGGTTAAAAAATATGTTGTTTTTTACTTTTTGTTCATCAAAGAATCCCGAGAAGAAAAAAAAAATCACAGGTTCCAAAAATATATATTTGGCTGCACAACTGTTTCCAACACTGACAATTCTAGTAATAACTCAGCATATTAGAATGATTTTTGAAAGGATCATGTGACACTGAAGACTGGAGTGATGATGCTTTGTATCACATGAATAAATTACATTTTAAAATATATTCACACAGAACTCATTAATTTATTACTTCATTTATATATATATATATATATATATATATATATATATATATATACTAATGAATGAATGAATATAGATAAATAATATGAATTATAAGATTCATAAGGCGAGCTAAAAGCTTGTTATGAGCTTGGAATAACATATATATATATATATATGTCAGTGGAAATCAGTGAATTTCTAAAAATAATCTACAGTCAATATAAAAATTATTAATTTGTATGTATGTAATAAATGTGCTTGTGCTTGTTTGTTATGTGTACTGTTTATTCTGTTCATTCAAGTAAAACAAAGATACTATCAGATATGCATATCAGTTAGAGGTTTTTACAGCATGCAAACTATTTATTTTGTGTACCTCTTCCCATTATGGCTTTTTTTGTGTTTCTTTCTGGGTGTAATATAATGATGTAGCACTTTGGGGCAAATATGGCCACCAGTAAACCAAAACTTGAGGCTAGGATGGCAAATATTTCTACAGCCACTGCATATTTCCCTGGAGAGCTCACATATGCTGGAATAAATGCAATCCACACAGCACAAAAGATTATCATGCTAAAAGTGATGAACTTTGCTTCATTAAAATTATCTGGAAGGTTCCTTGCCAAGAAGGCTAACAGGAAACTTACTGCTGCCAAAAGTCCAATGTATCCCAGCAGCATAGAAAAACCAGCCACTGAGCCTATAGCACATTCATAGACTATAATAGACCTGATGTATTTGCTGTTTTTATGAGGTGTTGGAGAGGCAGTTGATAACCAAATTGCACATATCAAAACTTGAAGGGCTGTTAGTATTAGAACTGTGCATCTTTGTTGAACTGCTCCAAACCATTTCATCGCACCTTTACCTTCTGGTCGAGATGACTTGAATATGGCTATTACAACCATAGTCTTGACCAGGATGCTGGAGACACACAGGACAAAACTTATACCAAACACCGCATGTCTTAACTGACATGTCCACAACTGCGGCCGACCAATGAACAGCAGCACACACAGGAAACACAGTTTGAGTGACAACAGCAGCAGGAAGCTGAGTTCTGAATTGTTTGAACGTACTACAGGAGTTTTGCGGTGATGAGCAAAGATAATTATCACAAGAGCACAGAAGCAGGTGCCAAGGAGGGCCACAGTCATCAGAGAGATGCCCAGAGGATCCACATAGGACAAAAACTCCACTTCTTTGGGGATGCAATGATCTTTTTCAGGGTTGGACCAGAACTCAATTGGACATGCTATGCACTCAGAGGCATCTGTGCATAAGAAAGAAATATATAAGATAAGAAAATACATGGATAAATAAAAAGATATAAGGCACAGCAAAGTGGTTTAATGACTGTAGTTACATTATATTGCTTTATTTTCAGAGCATAATTTTCAAGGACACTTTTTACTATTCTCACCTGTTGTATTAGAAATCTCTCCATCTGCACATGGCAGGCAGTCAAAACAGCAAAGAGGAAGGCCCTTCCTTGTAGCCCGTCTGGTTCCTGGGGGACAGCTTTCACTGCATACAGACCTTGGGGGCTGAAAGAGACAACAACTGTTGTTATTCAGGCAAGCACTGATATGTCTCTATCGTGTTTGCATTATCCAATGGTCTTGGGAATACAATGCACTATTATTTGTTTTCAGTTCATTATTGTTTTATTTTATATATGTAAATAATAATTTGCACAAAATATGGCATTTAAGAGAAAATTATAAGTACTTTGTTTGTTTCAAAGTTCCAGTATATTGCTTCCTCGTCGAGTGTCAGCACCTTTCCTGTTGCTGCTCCTTCATTTACTACCCCAACTGTGCGGACAACTACTGATCCATCAGAGCTTGGCTGCCAGTTCACCACATCATAGATGGCCAGAGCATCTCCATTCTTATCAAATGACACATGATCCCCAAAGCTGGTAGTGAAGTTCACGTTCTGTAGGTAGTGAACCAGCTGTACAGTTTGTAGACAGGACAGTTGTTATATGTTTATCTGAAATTTGAATTAATATAGAGCACAGCATATTTTGCTTTTCCACATTCAGCACTTCTATATGCCTGGATGGAATTTTCCCTTTAACTGTGGGTCTTACCTGCCAGAGTTTCATGTTGGTTTTATCGGCACAACTGTTCCCACCAAATGGTCCACTACCCTCCACACACTTCATTAGTCCATGAAGTGCATTTGCCAGGGCATAAACGGCCTTATAGACATTGTAAGAGGCCCTCAGCTCTGATACATCAGTGTATGGTGTGTCTGTGTTGCTCAGGTCCTCTTGCCCTGAACAAAACTTCCCCCCCTCTCTGCCTTCAGTGTCAAAATTGCACCCAAACATGTTCTCCCAGAAGGTTCTAACCATACTGTTTTGTGAGTTGTTATCAGGGCGTAGGCATTGCAGAAAATTTCCAAGTCCTTGAATTTCTCCTCGTCGGATGGCAATACCCAGTGTACCCCCTAAGACAGATTTAAATCGTCGATCAAGAAGCACAGGTGAGGTGGACCAAGCCTCACTAGCAATCCACTGTCTACCTGTAACATTTTTCAACAGCATCTCATCAATTACAGGCAACAAATAGCTTGAGGTGGAAAATACAACCACCACATTTGATGTTGAGCGCTGAATGATTCCAACTATGCGTTGTATTTCCTTGTGGTTGTTATCATTGGGGAGTATTTCAGAGAAGGCCACACACCCTCCAAACTGCTGCACATACTGGTGGAATGATTGAGCAGCATTGATTCCATAATCATCATCACTGTAGAGCAGGCCAACCCAGGACCATCCACAATGCCTCAAAATCTGAATCATAGCCCGCACCTGGAAGGCATCACTGGGGATTGTTCTGAAGAAAGAGGGATACTTTTTCCTGTCACTTAAACAGGAGCAGGTGGCGTAGTAACTAATCTAATTAGGAGAATGAAAAGCAGAGACAGAGAGATGTTAGAAAGATTAACCTAAAATCAGTGCTAAAGCCATTGGGTTGACTTTATTTATTTGAATAAAATTTTTTGATAATTATCACTGACATAGTATATATCCAAATATGATTATAAAAACAATTAATAACGGATATACGGTTTCTTGTGGTTGGTTAAAAAAAATAAATCTGTCTTACCATAGGGAGTCGAAACAGTCCCAGGACACTGGAAATTGCAATAGAATTAGTAGAACCTGGATCACCTATGATTCCAATTACTGGTGGTTGGCCTTTGCAGTTGAGGTCAGAGATGGTCTCCTTTGTCCCACCAACTAGAGCTGTAGCACCGCGGAATGCCACTCCAAGCCTTAAACAGTTGTCATAGATTTGGTAACCAAGCGTGATGTTAGGCAACAGGTTGGGATTGTTATTAATCTCATTGATAGCAAAAATCATTGTTTGTGCCTGCTGGAAGCTTGTCATATAGAAGCTGAAGAAGACAATACAAATTAAATTAGATCATTAATTACAGTAATTAATATATATGTATATATATATATATATATATATATATATCACATCAGAATATCAATCTATAGTTTTCCATTAATGTATGGTTTGTTAGGATAGGACAATATTTGCAGATAAATAGATACAACCATTAGAAAATCTGGAATGTGAGGGTGCAAAATAATCTAAATATTGAGAAAATCACATTTTAAAGTTGTCCTAATTAATTTCTTAGCAATTTATAGTAAAATTGTGACACATTAAAAATCATGTTTTGATATATTTTCGGTAGGAAATTTACAAAATATATCCATGGAACACATTGGTACAATATTCATTACATATATATTACATATGCAGAGAATGATTTCATATCATTTACTTATAGTAGATTATTATTGATATTTTAGTTCCTATGCCAACATTGAGAGAAAGAGAGAGAGATACAACAGCTTTCTATTTTCCAGTTATCGACAGTTTTTCTTCAGTGTGCATGCATGGTCCTGACTCACAGCTCACAGTGTGGTAGTTTTGGCTCTGTTCTAAAGCTCAGCTCTGCAAATGCTTTGAGGTACTGAACCTCAAAGAGACCACCAATGATAAAGTCTCCATCCTGGTACATCCCACTCAGCTTGAAGTGTCCTTGTAGTTTACAGGTACCTGGAATGGCCATCAAAACTACACAGATATAATTGCAAGACAGGAGCAAACAAATATGCAGAATTATCCACATCCCTCTTTATTTTTCAGTTTATATCACTCTTTACTCGCCTTACTCATTCATTAGAAAGGTTGTATGTAACACATTTTTATAGAGCAGGTGGTGCCACTGGCCTCTCTGGAAATGAAGACGTCATCTTTGTCATTCTGGGGACCTCCAACTCCACCAAGTATGGCATTATAAATTAATCATTAGGCTATAAATTCATTAAAATTGAATATTGACGATATATAAACTATACAGTTAATATTTGGTTTTATGATTAATTAATAACGTCATAGTTTTTATTAGTTTGTATATTGTCCTAAGGCCTGCCTTACACAGCATGTGCTGTATTTAGAGATCGTACTGTAGGAAAGAGATGAGATTATTTTGTGACAAAGATGTACAACATATAGAACACCATATACAACACCAATTACACAAACCTTTTTTGTTCAATGCAAATACATTTCTCAGCTAAATTTAAAATGTTACCAATCTTGATTATACTACGATCTCATAAAATCTTGAATGTATCTGAATGTTGCTGTGTTACATTTTAGATTTATGAATCTGCATTTGAATAATGTGACCTTGGATATGTGTGTGAATAGCTGTTTAGCTGTTTGAAATGAAAATCTAAAAGGAAAAAAAGAAAAAAAAGTTTAATGTTTAGTGTTTAGAAATTGTATAAATCAAAATTATATATGCGTGTAAGTTGAAGAAAAGAGACACATGTGAGTCATTATTAACTATTGACAATCTTTAATCTGACATCTAGATGGCACTTGTGTACTTGAAAGATCTGCCTTATCCTCCTGTGGTTATTACAGAAGATGTAGGCATTCTCCGTTCCCCATTCTTTCATTAGTGATAATTACTAAGATTACTGTGTGATGTGGCATGGCCCATGAGCCAAATAGAATCACTAAAGTAGCTGACTATGTCCCCTGTTTTAGGTTAAAAAAAAACACACTTTTTTCTTATGCATTTATTTTTATTTTACCGTCATTTGTTCAACGACTCCAAAACTATTTGTTCAACATTTTTACAAACCCCTCCAGTTTTTTTGTTTCAAGGATTCAGAGCAGACTCTTTCTTTAAAATTCAAATCCTAACTGCTAGATGCCACTAAAAATTACACAATGCACCTTTAAGAGATAAGAGTTTTTGTAACAAAAATGCTCTCTTTTTAACCGAAACATCATCCATATTTTGTCACAAAATTAATAACACAATGCAATTATAGCTGCAAGCAGCAATGCGGGGCCAAGGCTTTGTGGACGCTTTGGCTTGTGTCAAGGTTGGATTTTATTTAGATACTTTTAACCCCTTAGCTGTCACTGTCATTTTTGAACACTGAAGTGAAAAGGCAGCTTTCAGGCCAAGGTTATTATAGTTTAGCTTTTTTTTTAATATTGCTTTTATTTTGATAGAGTTTTCAAATTTCGTTTTCATTAATGATTTTGTTTGTTTTAGCTTAGGTTTTATTTTATAAGTACATTTATATTTAGTTTTTATATAGTAGCTTAAGCTATAAGTAAGCTTACATGCTATTTGGTTACTCACCATTTATTATTATGCAGCTCTTGAGCTAATAAGTTAACCGAAAACTACTTTATTATCTGGACAAGTGCAACGCCAGCCTCAAACTCACAACCTACAAGTTTCGGAGCCAGCAGCTTAGCGGAATGCGCCACTCAGTTGATGCACATTGGTCACCCTGAGGAAGAGAAGTTTAAGGATGAGAATGCGCTCACAAAAGCATGCCTTAGTTTTGCTTTTTTTTAAATTGCTTTTATTTTAATAGAGTTTTCAAATTTATTTTTCATTAATCATTTTGTTTGTTTTAGCTTCGGTTTTATTTTATAAGTACATTTTCAGATCAAGAGCGGACGGGTGACTGTTAAGGGGTTAAAACTCACCAAGCTTTCCACCCAATCGATCTACTGCACTTCACATACACTTTGGTTTATTTAGAAATAGGAATTTAAATTTCTTTGAATGCTTTATTATTATTATTATTATTATTTGAAATAACTTTCATAACGTATTATTTAATTGATTTTATAATATTTATTTAGATTATTTAGAAAAGTAAAGCATCTAGAAAAGATACAGCTTAAGCATTAACTCTTATCTGGACATGTACGAGTTATAAGCGAAAAAGTGATTTTTCGGTATCTCACGACCCATAGGTGGCACTGTTCCCAACTTTGGCATGGGCCCTCAGAGCATGGTGTTAATGAAGCATACCAAGTTTCATTTCGATTGATAAAAGTTTGGCCGAGATATAGCCTCTGAACCAAATTTGGGTCAACCTCGTTAAATTTGCGACATCATAACTTTTTTTTTTTCCCTGGGTCAAAAAAAAATCTGTTTAGTCACGTCTATTCAGCTCAGTCCAAAGATCATCTGAACCAAGTTTGAGAAGAATTGGATTCATTTTGAAGGAGGAGTAGCGATTAGACTGAATACTGTACTTTTCAATATGGCCGACAGGCACATTCATGGAAAATGACAAAAGAGGCCTCATCAGAATCGGCATAACCCAGGGAATCCAACAATATAAAAACAAGAATATTTGGACAATGTTTTCAGAATTTATAAGCATTTTTGCAAGAATCGTTATATCTCTGAAACAGTAGATGGCGCTGTCTTCAAACTTCCGATGTACCTCCAGAACATTGAGTTGATGATGCTTAGTGATTTTTGTGCTGATATGTCAAATGGTTTAAAAGATATTGCAATTTATGTCAAATTTCAAAATGGCGGACGCGTGGTTCAATCGATCCTGGCATAATTGATATCCTCGGGTTCCGCATGACCCAAGGAATCCACAAATACCAATATATCGATTTTCTGACTAACGGTTCAAAAGTTATAAGCGAAAGAGTGCTTTTTTTGGTATCTCACGACCCATAGGTGGCGCTGTTCCCAACTTTGGCATGGGCCCTCAGAGCATGGTGTTGATGAAGCATACCAAGTTTCACTTCGATTGATCAAAGTTTGGCCGAGATATAGCCTCTGAACCAAATTTGGGTCAACCTCGTTAACTTTGCGACATCATAACTTTTTTTTTCACTAGGGTAAAAAAAATCTGTTTAGTCATGTCTATTCAGCTCAGTCCAAAGATCATCTGAGCCAAGTTTGAGAAGAATTGGATTCATTTTGAAGGAGGAGTAGCGATTAGACTGAATACTGTACTTTTCAATATGGCC
>JAUCMU010000001.1:22343442-22385105 GCA_032275025.1 Enteromius treurensis
TTAACCATTTAACAGGTTTTTACCGTAGCACTTTCACTGTTTTTTACAGTTAAATTTACGGCCATTTTTTACAGTGTATTGTCTGAATCAGGAGAGAAATATGCACAGAGCAAACAGTTCTAAACTATAAATAGATATGTCTGTGAAATTTGATGTGAGAGGACATTTTTTCACTGGAGAAACAATATGAAGGATTATGGACTCATTCCGGCCGGAAGCAATAGTTTAAAGTTATAATGATGGATTTGTTTCTTGCAAACAACCAGCTTTTTGTTTTCAAAGAGAATAAATGATGGACTGGAGGGGTGTGGAATATTGTGAGGTTTTTATCAGCTGTTTGGACTCTCATTCTGACGGCACGCATTCGCTCCAGAGCATCCATTGGTGAGTGAATGATCCAATGGAACATTTCTCCAAACTTATCTACATTTTAGATGGCCTGAGGGACGTTTTCTTTTTCTGGTGAATTATTCCTTTAGAGAAACTGTCTCCAGCTCTGAACACAGTGACTTTCAGGCAGGAGCAGAAACATCAAGGTAGGGAGAGCATTACAGGCCATACACAAACTTGCAAAAAAATCAGCACTGAAGAACGCATGTTAAGAAAGAAACACAAACAGGAAAAACATGAAATAATTCCCTCTTTATCTCAGCCTGGGGTTTGTAAAATTACTTTTAGACTTATCAAGCATACAATCTCTTTATGTTTGTGTACACATAAACAGAAAAAACTACTCATGACAAAAAAAAAAGTGAAATGCCATGATAGAGATTTTTTAGTGATATATATATTATATAAAATGTATGTATATATATATATATATATGGGTTTTTTTTTTCTAGTGATGTATAACTTTACCATGACACCAACTTGCTCATAGGATATGGATCATCTTAGTATGAATAGATGATCTTGTTTTATATTGCAAGTCATTTTGGATTAAATCTGCTAAACGTTTAAATGTAAACGTGAAAGTGGCTAATTCACAGTGGACACAATGCAATGGCATATGCAGCTGCCATAGCAACCATTGTCTCCCACACACTGAACAACATACAAAGGAAAAACGTTTGATTCCGATTCTTCTTCCACTCTTTAAAACTTAATTTCACTGCCCTCACACTTCCAGCGAGCGGCTGGCTGGGAAATCAATCCTTATCCTTACCCGTAAATCCATCACAACTATGCAGGAACCAGCAGAGGGTTCATCTGGACTGACTTTACCTCAATGTCACTCTCGTCCCCTTTCAGATATTATTGACCCATAATGGGGCTGCATATAGGCCAATGCCGGTGTGATCAATATAGATCGCATTCCTCCCCTCCCCAACGGCTCTTCCCAAGCGCCCAGAGGCTGAGAGGGCATCCGGGTCTGCGGTCTGGGTGCCAGCCAGTTCACGTGAGCACGTACACAAACCTTCAGGCTACAGTCCTTACCGATGGGGAGCCACTGGTTTGCTCAGCACGTTTTTGAGGAACTCGCATTCCAAGGCAAAAACAGTCAAACAAACACCAGCACACCAGAGTTTCCAGAATACTCTATAATCATTTTAAAGGAATAGTGCAACCAAAACAAAAACCTTGCCCTCATTTACTCAACAGAATGACATGAGGGAGTGTAAATAATGACAGAATTTTCATGTTTTTAATCCTTTAAACCTGGCATTCCCAAACAATTTCCAACCACAATGAACCTAAATTATCCAGCTAATTTTGAATAACGGATCTTATGTGATAGCAAGAACAGAAATGCATCCTGACACAATGGCCAATAATTGCCTAGAGGTCATTTGCAATAACGCACAGGAAGTCCACACACATGCATTAGCCTATTTGGAAAGTATAATGCAAACAAACTCAAAATACATAAAGTGGGCTTCAATAGTTTCATGTAAAAATATAGCATAAAAGTAATACATTGTCCGATCCCATGTCCTTAAACAACACTTTCAAATAATAAGGAATTTTTCCACTCCAGGTTTTATGATAAATATGTTTGGCATGTAAATACAGTGGCCCCCGAAATGCATATAAACCCAATTAAACACTGCATGAATGTCATTGCATTAGACAACAAAACACCAATCTGCATTAAAAAAAAAATGCAACCAAGCATACAATTTCAAAATCCCCCCACACCCCCACACACACCAAAAAAAGCATATTTTGCAGAACGTGTGGCACCGAACAACTGATAGTAGCCATTGACTTCAATATATATATATATATTTATTTTTTATTATTATTTATTTATTATTTTTTTTAACATATTTATTCCTTTATTCAAAATATCTTTTTTTTTACCTGAAGAAAGAAACTCCGGTTTAATGATGAGTAAATGGCAAAACTTTCATTTTGAGGTGAACTATTTCTTTAAGTTTGATTTCTTTGCAACTGCTTTGCAACCTCGTGCAATGGCGTTCACACGTTTCGACTGTTTATCTATTTTTACAACGTGCAAGACGTGGAAGTCCGATCTGTGATACCTGGGGCCATAACGGTATAGACTAGACAAAAAGAGAGAGATGCCTATTAAGCAAAAGAGAAAGATTTCCTTGCAGTGAAATGAATTGTGCAGCGTAATCCATTCATTATTGGCACGTCATTGAGAAGCAAACAATCGAGGGGCGTGACGGCGAAGTTACGCTTCACCGCTTCACCCACCTCTTTCACTTCCGCCGGATCTTTGTTTAATCCTCTCACCATTGTTTCCCTTCACAATCATCCCGGGAGTGCCTTCTCAGAAACCTCCTCCCATTTTGGAGCGGCCCGCAGCCCTCCCCTTCTCCGCTAAAAGTCAACATTTCACAACCTCGGGCTATTATATGGGCCTTTACATCCCAGTGTGACACATGTATTTACTCAAACGGGCGTGAGTGTGCCATAAATTTAAATAAGAAAAATTCCCCACCAGCTTCAGGGTTACGCTCCTGCGATACATCCCAGGGAGAGGAAACGGGCGTGAGTTAAGTTCAAGCAATTAAAATGAAAGTCCTCGGTGCGTTTTACAAGAATACAAGTTCAATCAGATTGCGCTGAACAAGTTCTCGCCTGTAATTTAGACTCTAGGCTACACTAATATAAATACATCGAGACATAGTAAGAAATGCACCACAATTTTAAGACAGTTTAACTGTTCGCAGCTATTTCTAAAGCTGTTTCCATGGTAAATATGATTATTATAACGAAGCTGTAACTTTCACAAGTTATAATACTTGTAAAGTACTTTACTGTAAAATACTGTATTGCATTGTAAAAATAGGTTTAGCCTAATGTATAGGCTAGGTTAAAAATGTAAAAATTAAAACGAATAATTCTCTTTACGTTAACATTACTGATAAAACTCGGTGTAAAAGACAGACTAAATAAACATCACCTTGTTAAAACAGGTTTAGTGTATGTTGCAAAAGTTCATTTTAAGCCCCTAATGAGCTCACTAAGTTAACGAGCCGTTTAACTCGGCCCTAATACTATTAGAGAGACTTTGATCGGCTTGAGTTAAACTAAGTTACCGTGAGATATGAGTGTTTATGTTAGCCAGGAGAATGGCGCAAAAAAACTAGTGGCCTGTATAGGCTATTGCTGCGATCATGCAACTCGCCGCATGTTTATATTCGCGTTTGTTTCTTGCAAGTAGAGGAAGCTGTCTGATTAAATGCAACATTTAAAGAACATATAGGCCTGTTTATGCCATATAGGGCCTGCCGTACCGTCAGCACGGCTCCGAGGCGCTCGCTCTGCTGCGCGCGCCCCCGTCTGTATTTTTATGAATGAAGGACAGTATGCAAATGAGAGCGATTCACGAAAAAGAAATGGCGGATATAGCATGTCAGACCACCACAAAGAAAGACGCCAAGAACGGCCACTCCGAGAGCGCACACGAGCTCGTTGCTCTAGCGTCGCGTGCTTATAAACTTTGCAGTCGCCTGTTCGCTCCCTCGCAGCGCTAATTCGCCTTTAAAGTCGACCTGATACAAAGTATTCAGTAAAGGATCCCTCCACAAAATGTTTCCGCTCGAGCCCCTCCTCCTCCCCCCTTTTCGGTTTGAGACCAGAGCCCTGCAGCAGGGGCCCAGCACTCAAATCTCTTTGACACTGCATTGTTTCTTAGTATTAACATCTCCGGCGTCTCTCTCAGAAGCGCATTTGCACGATTTCTCTGCATCTGACTGACCCCTCGTTTAGCTCGGCAACGCGTTCTTGGACACAGGACGAGATTTCCATTCGCGTCCACATGCGTCGTTTTCGCAAAAAGTGAATACTCACTCATCTGGGTGCGATTCCTCAGTCATGTTTCCCCACGTTTCACCTACAATAAAAATAATATCCCACCGCGGGCACGCAGCGTTCGGGCTTCATGTCGTCTCGATTTTCCACCTCGCCTTTTTTTTTTAAAGTCCAGTGCATCAACGAGTTTCCCCAAAATCCGTCTCTCGGCGTTCCTTATTTTCGTTCTTTCTCCGCGCACTGCACTTTACCCGTCACGGTTTGCAATGCATCTGGTTAATCCTCGCGTTATGCAACATCCCGATGGCTATATCGACGGTTTCTCGCCTCGCGTCGCCCGCCGTGGCTGAAGACTGCGCGCTGGTCTCGAAGAGGAGCCCCATCTCTCATTACTCCATGTTGGATTGTGTAGTCAGCAGCAGGCGAGAGTCGCCGACACTGGAGGTGGGTGGGGGTGCATTG
Source organism: Enteromius treurensis (assembly GCA_032275025.1). Lineage (NCBI taxonomy): Eukaryota > Metazoa > Chordata > Actinopteri > Cypriniformes > Cyprinidae > Enteromius > Enteromius treurensis. The sequence continues at coordinate 22,348,132 of JAUCMU010000001.1, forward strand.
AGGAGGGGGGGTTGCGGAAGCAATGACGTCACGCTGGATCGACTGCAGCCGGTTTTGGACCAAGGGATCTCCGGTGTGACGGGCTGTGCCAAAGTCCTGCCACCTAGTCTAATGCCTCCTCTCACCTAAGTCTGTAGGTCTAGGCTGTTATAAGTAAAGCAACCAAGCAGTGAGTAAAGTTTAGGAGAACACATGTGACCCAGTACCACAAAACCAGTCATAATGTTCCGTTTTTAATATGAAAGCCGAATGCATTATTTCCCATTGATGTATTGTTAGGATAAGACAATATTTAGCCGAAATACAACTACTTAGAAATCTGGAATCTGAATGTGCAAAATATTGTTTTTAAAGTTTTCCATAAGTTTTTAGCAATGCATAATACTAATTAAAAACACGTTTTGATATATTTACGCTAGGAAATGTACTAATTATCCTCATGGAGCATACTTTTTATTTAATATCTTAATGATTTTTGAAATAAAAATAAAATGTGTAATTGTGTCGCATGCAATTTATTGTTGGGTATCGACTTAAGACTGGTTTTGCGGTACAGGGCCACATATTTCTGTGTTTTGGTGGTGCTGGAAATCCAGTTTAAACATTGCATACTGGTTTCTATCTGAAAGCAAGTCGTCTGCCATACAGGCCTGGTTCTAGGACTGTGTGACATTTCAAAACCCATGGGCAGTATTATCTTGCAGTGATTCGTCATAATTATTTTTTTTTTTTTTTTTTTTTTCAATTCCAAAAGCTTTTTAGGGTAAATAAAAAAATAACACATTTTGATTCATAATTAAATTGTATTTAAATGAAAATGCATTTAAAGAATATTTGAATATGTGTCTTGCAAGAAAAATAGACTACTTAGGATTGCACGAAAATTAATTTGAAATAAATGTTATATATCATTCTAAAGTTATATTCTAATTCTATTTGTTGGTTATATTGTCAGTAGCCACTGACTTCCACATTATTTTTCCTGGAAGTCAATGACTGCTGTCCATTCTTTAGTTACAACAAATGCTCTTTATAACATCTTCAACAGAAGAAGGAAACTCATACAGGTTTGGAGAAACTTGAAGATGAGTAAATGATAAATGATTTTTGGATGCCAGGGAGTGTTAACTTTGATGATGATGGGTGGAAATTGTCTTTTTTTTTGTTTAAAGGTCTTTTTTATGATGCCCTTCAGAACAAGTTACATAAAATATGAACAAAATAAGAACAATTTACGCCCGTGCAAATGTTTACACACCCATGTTTTTTTTAATGCGCTGTGTTTCTTCTTAAGCATCAGTCAATGTTTTTAGCCTTTGTAATAGTTGAACAGTAAATGAGTCCCTTAGTTCTCATCGGCATGAAAAGATTATAATCATAGACATGCAAAAGATGCTGATAAACCAAAGAATGTACAAGACCTGGAGGATTTTTCTGAAGGCCATATTCACCAATTTACCATCAAACAGACTTACCATTAAAACAAATAATAAAAAAGCTGTTCATCAACCAGGTAATGATGCACAATACTGACAATCAATATATAAACTTTTAAACTGCTTCAATGTATAAATGCAGGTATATTTATGTCTTGTGGACTGTATGATGAACTCTGTTATCTGAAAAAGCTTATTTAGTGGTAGTACGAAATAAAGCAATGCCTGATTTATTTCTTCTTTTTTAATTATTAGTATTTTGCAGATGATCACAGGGGATGTAAATACATGACTTTATACATTATAGGCTTTCTGTACAACAACGGCAGAGTGCAAAATGCTGATAAAAAAAAACTTAAAAATTGCATAACACAAAACTATCCCATATTTCACTGGAAAAGGTTTTATTTTGTTTATGCTGTCGTCTGCTTATGTGATTGTCAGAAAGCTGTCTTGACAAGCAATCAGACATGAGGTGTGCAGAAGCCTGCTTGGTTTTAAGATCCCAGCTGCAGGATGATCAGCTTGTAGCATGTAATGATCTATGGTTCTGTAGACAAATATAAATTGTGTCTTTTTAGGCATTCCTTCAGAAAACGCGCATGTAATATAGGCTACATTGGGCCTAAATCATGACCGGTTAGTATCAAAAACAAAGAGATAAGTAGGTAAAATGTGGTGCTTGTTGAATTTGAATCAGGAGTTTCCAGTTTTTCAGACTCTCAGCACAGTCAGAGGCAAAGTCATTAAAATGCCATTGCTAGCTTTTGAGAAATGTTTTCTCAAGCAACAACACAAGTCGATTTTGTAGTCTTGAGTAAAGCACTAAGGTTAAAGGTTGAATAATATTTTCATCCAAATCAAAACGCAGATAATCTGTAATAGTGGAAATGGCTTTTTTTAAGCGAGTTGTGCTCCACGGGCCACGACTCAAATCCCTTCATATGCTGCCACCTCGTGGTAAAAGGTGCTGGTTGCTTTATTTATTAACTTTTTGTTTTTCTGATGGAAACGAGTATTACACGATTACATATAGCAAAAACAGAAAAAGAGAAAAATGTTACAAAAAAAAAATGATGCTTTCCAATATTTCATAAAAGAGAAAAGGTCTGGGTAAAACAGATTATAATGAAAACTGTTGTCATTGTTAGTTACCAATATAGGTTATAGGTTATAAGTAAAAAAATAAAAGTAAAATGTATAAAGGCATTTAGTTTAAAGCTTTTATAAAGCAGTCACGTCTGTGTTAGCTTATAATAATCTTTTCAGCATAAATAATGGCAGTAGAGGGCGCCATAGCCATAAGGAAGGTTAATAAATGCAGCTTGCATTCACTTCAGGTCCCTTCGTTCTCTGACTTCGATAAGAACATGCATTTAATAAACCAAATCGAATCTATATTTCATTTATGTATTTTCACTTTTAGAAACAAACGTACATAGTAAAATGCTAGATATTACAGTTTCATTATAATTGAGCTTGTAGTGGGTGTCATAACGTGCCATTATTAGGGTGTTGTTTTTATTATTATTTTAATTTCACGTAATAACAGGACACTAAATGGTTTGTAGCTGGTTTACACTGGTTAATCTAAACTGGTCGACTGTTACCTTGTAGCCTACATTCATACTGCTGGTTGGCTTAGGTCCAAGCATGAAAAAAGTAGCCCCGAAAAAAACCTTGACTGGTATGAAATTTAGTTTCTAAAGAGCTATACGGGGTTTTTCCAGTGGCGTGCATGCTCGGAATACATTGTGCACTCTTTACGCACGGGTTCGCTTTGGTCTTTTTTTACGTCTCCTTTAAGAAGTCCAAATGCCCTCTCCTCCTCCTTCTCCTCCTCCTTCTCCCTCTCCACGCTCCTCACATCTCATAGAGGTGTTATTGCATTAAGAATAAACCAGCCAAGCGATCAAAGACCCGAATGGAGTTTGCTTTTTCACCCTTTGGCTACAAATGTTCGATTGGAAATAGAAAAACAGAGCAGGTATCCGAAGCGCGCTTTGGCTATTTCGGAGCGTCGAGAACTGGATTTCTAACTTACTGATAGCCCGCTTTGCGCTTGTTGCGAAAGCTGACCAGGACTGTTTGGGTGGATTACGATGTTATTGTTCATCAGGGGCACTTGAGCTGGGTGTTTGGGAGCGTTTTGAATGCGTTGTGGCTCCCCCAGGCTCGCTGCTCTGAGATCCGGACGCGTTGAGAAAAGGGAGTCGGTGACACGGAGTCCTCATGGCGCAACGGGTGCGTAAAAACCTCCGCAACAAAAACACTCAAACGAGGCCGTCAAGACTAATTCTGCTAGGAAGATGATAAAAATGGGCATAATTACAGTCAGATGTCCTTGAATGAATTATGTGTTTATAAAGCTTAGCTGTTTTGGAAAACACAAAGCAACAAGTGAAACCACCAAAAATTAATTCACACATATTTTTCCTCTTTTTTGCAGCACGCCAATTTTCATTTCCGTACAAAATGATTTTATTTGGCATCAAATTCAAATTAGAATTTGTTTTTTAATGTTGCAATTATCACGACTAATTCCATATAAGCTAGTTGACAGCCAAAAGCGTAACTTGATGCTTACAGCCTGTTCATAAATCATATTTCTCTTGTTGGATACCAATCCGAGACCGATTTAATGCTAAATAACACTGACATTAATTTTAGTAATTATTTTTATACGCCGTTAAAACATTGCTATTGTTATTTCTACATTTTAATTAAATTTTTAAATTGCAATAAGTCACAACAAAACTGAGTGGAAATAAAAAGCAAATAGCACAATAAAAATGATTCGTTTTAGTCAAATGTCGATTTCTCATGGTAAGGTAATTTGAAGATATTATGCATATTAATTTAAATTTGACATAAGATGTTAATTGAAGCTTCCCCTGCGTTTAAAAATTAAAAATGTTTTAAGTTATAATGGCAACGCATTCATATTTTCCATTGCGCATTCTGGCACATTGAGAAGTCTGAAAGAACCTGAAAATTAAAACCGATCCGCCGTTAATTCATTTGTTTTGAGTTCGAAACTACTGACATGTAATTCGTTAATTTGTGTTTGATGCCCAATTTATTACCTTTTAAACAAATAGATCTTTTGTTCCCTTCTCATGCTTCCTCGGCTGCTCTTATATCAACTTTTGCAAGATGTGTGTGCAACAGAGTCCCGGTCTGATGTTTAACTTGGACGTTTTGAATGTGCTCAGTACGAGGATCTGGTCCATTACGGAATGGATGCGGTCGGGATCCCGTCTCCGATGTACGGGGATCCGCACGCGGCCAGAGCGATGCAGGCGGTGCACGTGAGTCACGGGCCGCCGCTTCACCAGTTCCCCGCGCCGCACGGCGTACCTTCGCCTGTTAACGACGTACTAAAACGGGATAAAGACGCCATTTACGGGTATGTTGGATTAGTGGCCTGTCAATTTTTTTTATGACGATGAGTTAGGCTGTAGAGTAGAATTTCTAAGCGCAATATTTTCCCATGTAGTCGCTCGTTATATTGTGATGTTATTTTAGGATGTTCTGGAATTAATGGAAATGTTTATATGTAGACAGTGGGGTTTTAATAAAATAGACTGCATTTCCCTCATTTACATTACATTACAAAACCAGTCATAAGTATCACGGCTATATTTGCAGCAATACGTTGTATGTTATAATATTACAGATTTTTCTGTAGCTAATGCTAAAAAATAATGTGAATTAATACCGTGTTCCATAAGGATATTTAGTGCATTTCCTGCCGTAAATATATCAGAACTTAATTCTTGTTTTGTAATATGCTAAGAATTTCATTTGGACAATTTTAAAAGCGATTTTCACAATATTTCGATTTTCTCAGATTCTAGATTTGCAAATAGTCGTAGCTATCTTGGCCAAATATTATACGTACATCAATTCAAAGCTAAGGCCTATTTATTAAACTTTCAGATAACGCATACCTCTCAATTAAATGCATATGATTAAATGCATATATACCTCTCGAAAAAAAAGACCCTTATGACTGGTTTTGTGGTATGAACTTTGTTTGCCTGTTGTCGCAACAACCATACATTTTTGCATAAACCTAAAAATAAAATTACTTGCATTTTCACATCAAAATATATTTAGGTTAATTTTATATTTCATTTGATTATAAAATAATTTTTAAAAAAAAGTCCGGGCCTAGAGCCTGAAAGCGCTGTGCTTGAAGTCTAACAAAGCTTTATTTATTTTCGCCACAAATAAGGCTGTGAACGCGTCTGGATGTGATTTGTTTTGCAGGCATCCTCTCTTTCCTCTGCTTGCACTAGTTTTCGAAAAATGTGAATTGGCGACTTGTACGCCGAGAGAGAGCGGAGTGACCGGCGACGTCTGCTCGTCAGAGTCCTTCGACGAAGATATTACAGTATTTTCAAAACAGGTCAGGCTCTCGTTTACCTCTCTGCCAGCGCTTTATTATAGCATGCACCAATATCAGCAACCATCAAGGCAGCCCAATTGAATTTTGTGTGCAAACTGTGCCTCTAATGACCGATATAATAGAGATGGGCTATTTTTTAATTTCAGATAAGGGCGGAAAAACCTTTCTTCTCGTCGAATCCAGACTTGGATAATTTGGTGGGTCGCCATGTGGTTTGAGATTTATTATTATTATTATTATTATTTGCAATTGCTGTATAAAATAAAACAATCATGTTTTTGTGTTTCGTTTTAGATGATTCAAGCCATACAAGTGTTACGATTTCATCTCCTCGAATTAGAGAAGGTTTGGCTTTCACTTTCTATTATTATTATTATGCGTTATGTTAATATCATACATGGTGATGGATGTCTGTCCTTGTCGTAGGTACATGAGCTGTGTGACAATTTCTGTCACCGCTACATCAGCTGTTTGAAGGGAAAGATGCCCACTGATCTGATGGTGGATGATAAAGAGGGGGGATCCAGATCTGACGGAGAAGAATTTACACGCACTCCAGGTGGGACAGACCAGGCAAGTCTTCAGCTCAAAGCTTTATGCTTTTGTTTGCTTTTGGATACTGTATGGCCATGCTTTGTACAGAGCCAAGACGCCAGCTTACTTGTTATAGTAAATGTTTGAAATATGAAATAATATAAGATATGATCTATGGGTCATTAATTCTATTTCCATGGTTCTCTGGTGAGAAAATCTTTATTTGTTTCAGTTTACATCAAACCTGTTTGAAATATTTTAGTACTTTGTCTGTATTTATTTGCATGCAGCTCTTATTAGAGACAGTTTGGAATATCTGTGCAATTAAAAATAATAAATATAAATAAGCAACAAGCATAAATGCACTTTAAATATACTCTTTTCATCATGCATGAATATATTTAAAAAGTTATAATTTCACTGTAGAATAAATTGCTCAGATACAGTAGCGAAGCAGGCTTGAAACACTATCTGGACAGTTTGTTTGTGCGGGGAGGCCTGAAACTCCTGTTTCATGTGATACAATACGGCCACAGACTATCTGTCCCCCTTGTCTATATTAAATAACAGAAGATAATCAATCTTCTGTCATTTTAGAATGAATCATTTTTGGTCTTTTGAGGTTAAATGAAACTTAACTCTACACACCGCAGTGTCCATGTTATGCATAATTAAATCTCTCAAAAAGATCATATGATAATTCAGATTATGCGTTCCCCAATTGATTGTAATGACACAGGTACATGATCACGTGTGTGACGAAACCTTTTAGCGAGTAAAAAACATTCTCAATCTTATGTAGCAGGTTACTCAAAACTCCAACATTTCTTATTATATTTGTTTCCTGGTGGATAATCAAAGTGTTTTAGATTACAGCCTTCATTAGACCGCAACTGAATAAATATAGGCTGTTATTTCAGAACATATATAATATAATATAATATATATATATAAGCAGACATAAATTGAAAAGAGTATATTTAAGGTGCCTTTATGCTTGCTGATTTATTTATCATAATTTATTATATATATATATATATATAAATTATAACACAGATATTCTAAATATTTTTTTTAATAAAAGCTGCATGCAAATAAATATAGACTAAGTATAACAATATTTAAAACAGGTTTGATGTAAACTGTCCACTTGCTGAAAAAGAAAAAAGATTCACCAGAGACCCATAGAAAAATTATCTTAGATCATATCTTATATATATATATATATATATATATGCAGCAAACTTGGTAAGTGTTAATTATTTATTGTAAATAATCCAGTTTATTAGCGTGGTTAAGTGTGCTGTGTGTCTTCAATACCTAACGCAGATCCCTGAAGCATTGTTTTTGTGTTTACTGCGTTGTTTGCACATATGTTTGTTGCTCTCTGTGAGTTTAGGGTCCTGTGATGATAACTCACAGTGCATTTCTCTTAATGATGTGGTTTTGAGAGGCACCCTCGTTGCATTTGAAAGATTAGGGATTATGTTTGTCTGGTTGGAAATCTTGAGTTATCATAAGCATGTCACAAGATCGTCTCCTTATTGTGCTGAAATGCTGAGCATCTCTTTATTTACACAAAGTATTGTTCTGAGCAGACTGGAACAGAAAGTAAACCACTTACTTTAGTTTGACTCAATTTCGAAAGCGTTTGCTTTCCTAAACAACTCATAGCTGAATAAAACATGTAGATATAAGTTAATTTAACATTTTTTAAATAAATGAAATACATTTATATAGCTGACTGGGGCAAGTTGTCGCGTCATGTTTTGCGGTTGAATGCACCCACAAGTTCAAAACCCTCTTAAATTAGGTTTAGTTTTGTAAAATATCCAAAAATATCCAGGCTGAAATATCAGACTAATGTCATCGTGTTCTGTAATTGCATTAGGGTGACAGGGGCAAAATTTCATAATAAAAAAAAAAAAAAAAAATTAATTATATATATGTGTGTATATATATATATATATATAATGCATAATTTAATAATATATCATATTTTGTATATATAATTTTTTGATTTTTAGTTTTTACATTTTTTACATATATAACTGTATATTATATATGTGACTATGGACCACAAAAACTGAGATTTATATATTATCTGAAAGATGAATAAATATGCTTTTAATTGTTGTGTGATTTGTTAGGATAGGACAATATTTAAGTGGGATACAACTATGTGTAAAGTTAGAATCTGAGGGTGAAAAAAAAAATTAATATTGATAAAATCACCTTTAAAGTGGTCCTTTGTAATACATATTACTAATCACAAATTAAGTTTTGATATAGTCATGATAGGAAATTTAGGAAAATAGAAAAAAAAGATAGGAAAATATCTTCATGGAACAAGGTCTTTACTTAATATCCTAAGGATTTTTGGCATGAAAGAAAAAAGACAATTCTGACCCATACAATGTATTGTTGGCTATTGCTACAAGTATACCTAAGCTACTTGTGCTCCAGGGTCACATACTTTACAATACATACATAGGTTTCCAACACAGCTTTTATGAGTGATTACTTTGAATATTTATGCTTTTAAAAATGCCAATAAATGCTTTTATTAAATTTTTTTTGTTCTATTTTTTTTTTACATTTATATATATGTATATGTGTAACGAAAACTTTTGAGTCAAAATTGTGACAACTTGCCCCAGTGTCCTCTAATATTAATTATCGCTGGTATGTGTCCAGTTGCTGACCCCTGGTAAAGACGTTTCTCTATAGGTTTAGTGTCAGTGAAATGCAGCACACTGATCAGATTGCATCTTTTCAACATAATAAAAATATTTAGCCGTCACTGACAAGCATCCTTCATAGTTGCTGTGTATGTGCAGTGTGAAGTAATACACACACTGGCCAGATGCACAGGTGTTTCACGTCATAGCAGTTATTATATGAAGTATTTTAGCACAGTTGGAATGCTCGATTGACCAATCAGCGTCCGGGGCCGTATTCATCCGACAAGACGGGTTTCCAGAATATCCTGTGCGTGTATGAGTGCGTTTGTTTGTCTTATAATTTCTGCGCAGATGTTTGTGCGTGCATGTGCACGTGTGTTTATATACAGCAGTCCATAGAGCTGTTTAACTGTTTGCTCTTGCAGCATGTGTTCTGTATTACTCCTTACAGCACGCCTCTGGTATGCAGCGCTATACTGTACTTAACCAATCATATATTACGCCAAACGCAGCCAATTACTCCGTCTACCTGTCTGTCTCTCTGTAGGCGTTCTGGAGGGAGGACGACGCCGCATCTGCTCATTCCTCTGAAGCTCCCGCGGCCTGCGGCAGACGGCCCGGCTCACACAATGGAGACAACAGCAGCGAGCACGGTAACACACTCACACGCTACGCTACAGATACACACGCGCGAGCGTTTGCGAAGGCCTCGCTCTGTGCCAAGTGAAACAGATCTGCTGCAGGTTTGTCATCTCTAGCATACATTTACACTTTAGCACCGCCACGGGGGTCTCGGACTGCACACACACAAACACACAAGTACACACACCGGTAGACTGCTCCTAAATAACAGCAGCGGCTCGGTGTGTGTGTGTGTGTGTGTGTTTGTGTGGACGTGTGTTGGACAGGAAATGGTGCATGATGGATATAAAGACTCTTCTCTGGGCTCCTCTGCTCTGAGCACCAACCATGGCCAATAAAAACCAGAGTACATACTTCCCCGAACACCACGTCTGTGTGTGTGTGTGTGTTTTGTTCGCTCTGCCTCAGCGCAGCAGCTGTGAGTCTGGCTCGGACAGAATATCTGACTACCTGAGAAAGAGAAACAACAGACAGACAAACACACGCACGGTTAAATGATCGCAATGAAGCACAGAGTCTGTCCTAGACCATTGTTTATACTGTAAACGTTTGCTTGACATCAGCTTTTTTTTTTTTTACGTTTCTTTTACATTTAAAGGAGCTGTGTAAAACCTTTTTATTTTCTATTTCCGTTTTGTTTTCAGAAACAGTCAAAATGTTCTTGTCATGACAATTTGCGCCCTCTTTCTGATGCATAAACATAAAGGGCTGTTTTTTAGTTTCAGTATGCTTTTAAGACTACCAATGTTAACTTTTAATATTGCAAACATTTGCTTGACTTGTTTTTCTTTTAAGAAAAACAGCTAGTGTGCTTTTATGACCATTAATGGTTAAGACACTTCATATTGTAAATATTTGTCAGAATAATTTAAGACTTAATATAAAAGGCCCACGCCATGCTTTTTTATTTTTATTTTTTGGTCAAATTTTTTTCAAAAATAGAGCTATAATTTCATTTTCATGACATTTCCCCATCTTTCTGATGCTTTTTTTTAACGATTATATGCTTTTAAAGATTATTAATAGTTAATGTTTATATTACTGTAACACTGTCATATGCCATTTTTTAGCTTTTAGATTGAATTTGAAGAGTGCATGTCATATTAAATTTTTCATGTCAGTTTTTTTACCAACGCTTTACAATAAGGAGCCATTTGTTAAAATGAGTTAATGTATTAACTAACATGAACAAGCAATGCTCAACACACAAATTACATTATTTATTAGTCTTTGTTAATGTTAGTTAATAAAAATACATTCATTGTTAGTTCACAGTGCTTAGTTCATGTTAACTAATGGACCTTATTGTAAAGTGATACTGTTTTTGTTTGTTTGTTTGTTTGTTTGTTTTTTAAGTCAGTTTTGATGAGATATTAAAATCAAATTTTGAACATCAGTGAATCTTGCTAAATCAATTAATACGGAAAAAACTACCTTTAACCATGTATAAAGGGTCTTTAAGGTAACATTTGCATGTTAACACTTTGTGTGTGTGTGTGTGTGTGTGTGTGTTTCTGACATCGTAAAGTTGTAACAAATTGCTCAAAACAAGTAGTTTTTTAGATTATTAATAAATGGTCACTTTCACAAATTACTTTGTTACAGTACAAAATAAGATATGATCCCTTAAATAAAACTAACTGCTGGCAAAACACATCAGAGTTGTTGAAACCAAATCAAACAGAAGTTTGAATAATTGCTTGTAATGATGTATTTATAGGGTAATTAAAAAAAGGATGTGATCATATTATTATGATGAAAGACACGATCCGTGCAATCATGTGGAATGAAAATGAACAAAGTACTTGTGATGCATCTTAATAGTGAAAAAATAAACATCAAACCCAATAATCTTTTGCATTTATTAGAAGGTTTTTGAGAGGTTAAAGCCCCTTTAAAATGGTGTCTAAAATGTTTTAAAGCACCACAAAGAAATAAAAACCAATGCAGCCAGTGCGAACACAAAGAATATTATCTCACATCTGTTAACGCTGTGTAATTGCTTTCTTTTCCCCAGGTGACTTCCTGGATCAGAGCGTTGCATCTCCCAGCACAGGAGAGGAGGAAGACCCTGATAAAGAGAGGAAGAACAACAAAAAAAGAGGCATTTTTCCCAAAGTGGCAACCAACATCATGAGAGCATGGCTGTTCCAGCACCTCACGGTAAAACACCTCTCTGCTTTCCCAATGATTATGCAAATCAAGCACTAATTATCTTAATTTACATTGCATATTACTATCTCACAGAGTAAGAACCAAACTAGAATGTGCTGAACTAAAGCCAAAAGTCATCAAACTGTATACAATATAAATGTAAATGACAGAAATATTATTATGACGTGCATTAGTTATCATGTAACCTAAAGTTTCTTTATTTGTAAACTTAATCCGAAGGTCATCAATACCCACATATAAACCTATAAAACAGCTTACAGATGCACAGAAGAAGATAAGAAGCTCGTGCGGCATGTCTGTACCTGCACATGTAGATTATTTCAAGCTCAGTGACGCTCCCACATTGCCTAGAGGCTAGTTAGTGCACACACACACACACACACACACACACACACACACAGATGCACTAATGACCGGTGTAACGATATATTGGGATGAAACACAGGCAGGGTTTCCTTACTGTTGTCATGTGTAAAGTGTGATAACGGTTTCCATGGTAAAGTGGGCGGGCACGACTCCCTCGAGCTTTGAATATGTAATCAGCGATATTTCTTTCAGGGAAATGAGCAGAGGTTTCTGCAGCCTTGTTATCCTTCTCTCTCATTCGGAAACTTGTTGAATCTCCTTTCAAACAAATAGGCGCTCACACTGCCTCATAAACACTAGCTCATATGCGTCCCACATAAAGGCTGTGATTTAGATTGGGTAATTAGTGGGTAGTTTGTTGCCTTCTTGACAGCAGATGTGAAGCAAAAGAACACAAGGCTGCCCGAGCAACCAACAGTAAGGAAGGAAAGATTGTAGAAGGTTTTTTAGAAGGATTTTTCTTTTGTATTTTTATCGCTTGGAGTCACGATAGGATAGGAATGAGCTAAACGTGCTAACCATGGTTCACTGCATATTGCATACTGCACTGCATTGTTATCAAAATATTTTTAGTTTAAATGCTTTTAAAAATATATATTTATATTTCTAAAACAAATTAAAAATATACATATATTTTAGCAAATATGTTTTTGTATATTGTTAAATAAATATATATATTATATTATATAATTTTAATTAATTTAGCAAATATATTTTTGTTTGTTGTTAAATTTTTTAAAAACGATAATAAAAAATTAAAATAATAATAATTTTTTATAATAATAAGTATAATAATAATAAATAATAAATAATAAGTATTTTAAATTGTAATAATATTTCCCATTTGAAAAAAACCAACCTGATCCCAAACCTTTGAACTGCAAAGAGAGTTAGATACATTATTTTTGCCAAATTGGCAGAATCATAAATATCCTTCAAAGAGGAGTCAATCCCATATGGACAATCTGGAAACAAAATCTATCCAAGATGGTGAATAAAATGCAAGAAGTGTTGATATATTTATAATTATTTCAATATGGAGTTTTAAAATTGAGACCATTTTGCTTTGCATGTTTTGCATCAAATGATTATTTGGGCTATTGTGTGATTTGGCAACGGTGCCAAACCCTGCTGAAGTCACTGTATATAAGAAGAAAGTACAGGCTTAAACCAATTCACGATCATCTTATGAGTTAACGCGACAATGATAACATAACATTATTGTACAGATGTTTTGCCGCAGCATACCTCACAGTGATCTGGAGGTGAACAGTGACACAGATTGTGGGTTGTAGACCCGGGGGCTTTCCTTCAGGCGCCGAATAAGGTGGTTAGCATGCAGATAGATGACATTACAACATTCCCTGAGATCATTAGGGGGTCAAAGGTCGCGGGTGTAAAAGAACGCGCCCCCCCAACCTTTATTCCCGTACAGTTGCCTGATCCGTTCAGCTTCAGCAGCCCCGCAAACACCATGCAGCCATCGCAGACGTTACTGCATCCTGCTGTTTGAAGTTCAGAAACACGAGAAGCGCGTGCAAAACCCAATTCATATGTTTTCCACCCTGTCTCTTCCCAGGCTCTGATCATTTTGGATCTCCATATTCGTGTTTGTCAGTGGTAAATGTGATTTCGCAGACCTCCGCTCGCTGATTACCCTTTAATTCTGCTGCAGCGCAGACCAAAGGAATAGTTCACCCAGTCATTATTTTCTGCGTTCTTACTGTTGCTCAAGACCCACATGCTGTCATTTCTTCATAATGCATGAGTCATTTCGACTGCTTTTACTGCGTTTTCCCCTTTTTTCAGTTTTAGACAGTTCATTGTTGCTTGAGAAAGAGTTGTAATGCTGTTTATGTATACACTGCAGTTGTCCTCTTATACTCTTAAAAATAAAGGTTCTTTATTGGCATCGATGGTTCTATGAAGAACATCTGTGGAACCTTTCAACTGCGCAAAAGGTTCTTTAGGTTTTTATAGGCTACTGTTCTTCAAGATCTTCATTGAAAGGTTCTTTGGGGAACCAAAAATTTATAATCAGTGTTGAAACAGTTTGGTATTTTTTTTTTAAAGTTTTTTTTAAATCTGGGATATTTTTTTTTTTTTGCTCTTTTGATGAACAAGAAGCGTAAAATAACTTCAAATTCAAATGCAAAGAGCTTTTTTATTGCTGCAAAAAAAAAAAAATTTCTGTATTTTTAATCGAATAGATACAGCCTTGATGAGCATAAGAAACTTCTTTTTAAAAAATAAAAAATTGTACTTATGACTGACAAGATTAAATAAATAATATCAATTAAATTAAATAAGTAAATAAAATGTATATAAAAATACCAACTAGATCTAAATGAGGATTTATTTATTTATCTTATCCATCCAGAAATCATGTCTGGATGGCAGTTTTTCTGATGATGAAGTGATAATACAGGACTTCTTCACCTTCACAAATTCCACATGTTTTGTGAGAAAGTGTGACATGCAACAGCAAAAGTAACCGCTATTTTTGGAATCAATACTGAATTTCATTCAGCAAATATGAGGCAGGGCTGTGAAATGACGTAACATTTATTCCGTGGGAGAAGGATTTTTTTCCGCTATAAGACATTTGGGAATACAGGGATTAGACTTTTTTAACACCCACCTGTAACAGTGGCTTTTGTTTAGGGCTTTATTCATACTTTGGTCTGCTCATGCTACCGTTTAAGCCAGTTTCTCCACAGGCAAAGGTTTCCTTTGAAGCGCCGGAGCATTTGGTTGTAATGAGAGCACCGCAATTAGCGTCAGTCCCAAAAAACGAGGAGCGGAGGGCCGTGGTGGGGGCGGGGCGGGGCCTGACTGCACGGGCATGTTATGTGAGCATGGATCTGCTGGGGTTCCTCCCCCCCCCCGGGGTCTCTCCAGGGTCGAAGTCGCTGTTATCAAAACACCATCCATTACGGCTCTGACAGCTCCTCCTGGGGACCCGGCTCTGCTAGACCTACGGGGAATTTCCGTCCTTGCCCACGAAAAGAAAGGGATGCGGAAAAGAAAAATGCTGGGGAGAATGAAAGAAAGGAGAGGTGATTCATCACGGCCAGACTTTTTTTTTGGGTAAACGCAGAGGGGAGGGAGCCGAAGACGAGGCGCAGAGATGAAACGGAGAGCCTCGCTTTGGGATGCGCTGAAAAGTTAATGAAAATCCCAGTCGGCCTGCTGGGTCTTTGCAGGAACATCTTTTTAAAATGAAAATCTGTTTTATGCAGTGTCGGAGAAGCTACTTTAAAACTAGCGTGCCAAGTAACAAGCTACTCGTAATTTAGAGTGTAGCTACTATAAAGCAAGTAGTGTGCTAAACTGTGCGTTAATATCTGTAACACTGTATTTATATAGCAAATGTTTTTTATGTTTTTGTTGTGTTTTATTTTTCTGTTTTTTTATTCATTTTTTTACCTAGTCATAACAACACTGCAGTTTGATTGACCAAGCCTGCATTTATTGATCCAAAGTACAACAAAAAAGTACAAATCTGAAAAATTGTTATTATTTAAAATAACTATATTTTTTATTGTAGTAAAAATAAATATTAATAAAACATTTACAGTGTAATAATACAGTATAATAATTATTATGTTATAATTTTTCTTATTATAAAAATACATTTATTTTTATATTTATCATCTCTTTATTGTGTTAAATATTGGTATATTAAGTTATATATTAATATTACATTTACATTTAGTCATTTAGCAGACAATTAGTAATGTTATATTTTATGATATATTTATATACTTAACATTATTAATACAACTATAAAATATTAAATAAAGATAAAATAATACATTATGGATTACATTTAAGTTGAACTTAAGTCTTCATTATTGTATGTGTATACCCAAAAATATGAAAAAGTATTATATTAACTATGACCGATTTTTGTATTTTATTAATTGCGTCTAGTATTGTTTTGTCCCCTGCCATCTGTGATTTTTTTTTTAAGGGGTTGTGACCCACCAGTTGAAGGGTGGTATAGTAGAGTTTATGTAGAGTGTAGTCTAAAGTCTAGACTAGTGTTTGAGTACAATTCAGAGACCATCTCTCTCACACACACACAGACACACAGCTGCAGCGGGTGAGGCTGGGTGTGTTTTAGAGTCTTTTTAAGTACCGTTCACCCTGAATTACCGATCATTAGAGCCCTAACAGTTTTACTGCCTCTGTAAACAGGATAATGACCCCACACACACCTTTAACTCTTCATTGAGTTTCACAGGACACACACACACACACCTCCAGCCAGCATGGCTCAGTTGCTCGTAAAGTTACCCACCATTTGCTACCAGAGCTCTCGGCGTGCAACAGGTGTTAAGAGAGAGTCATTCATGGGTGAGGTGTTTATAGTCGCTGCAGTAAAAGCTCTGCTCCAGGATCAGTTAAATATGCACGCCTCTTTATTTATAGATCTCCTTGAGCTTCAGGCGGCTGACCCAAGATCAGTTGTTGTCTAATGACAGGTTGAGACCTCCTCTGTCGCTGTGTGCGTATCCTCTGGGTTTAGAGAAAGGCTTTGGTGGTTGCTAGAGCCGTCACCCTTGGTTACAGGATAGCAATTTGTAATGACTTTGTGGCTTGGCGTCTAAATCCCAGCTGGCAACTCTCCGATTAGCGCATGGGCTGTCCTTTAGAGTGTAGGGCTTTATTTGCCAAGATACACAAGGAATCTGTTTGGCTGCGCATGCAAACACAGTACAGACGCAGAACACGCTTCAACAGAGAAACAGCGGCAGCTGAAACCTGATTCTTCAGCCCTGTTGATGTTTGTATTGTTTCTGTTGTTTCATGTACACTGTTTTTGTTTGTTTGTTTTTTTGTTTTTTAGATTAAATGCGTTTTAAAAGTATCTTCATGCTCACCAAGGCTGCATATATTAAATTAAAAATACAGTAAAATCAAAATATAGTAAACAGTGTACTTTTGTATATATTGTTACATTTACATTTTAATACATTTTATTATGCATTAAAAGTCTTTAATGAAATATATTATATTACATAAATAATTAAAAATCTAAATTGTGTAAATCGTAATCCTTTATATAATATAATATATTTAAATAATTTATTTGTATGTATTAAATCACATTATAATATGAGATTTTAAGTCTTATTAAATGCATTTATTTTAAAAATGGAATTAATGATAAAATGATAAAAATATCATATGTAAATCCTAATTGATTGCAATATATTATATTAGTTATTACAGAATTATATGTATATGTGCATAAAATTATAATGAAAAAACATTTTAAAATGTAATCTTAAATCTTTATCACTTTTTACACTTTTTATATATATATATATAACATTTACATACATCTCTAATGTCTTATAAACATTTTTGTGGCAATACCGTTGATCCTTTTTTTTTTTGCTTTAATGCACATTCCTGGTTTTATCCTGCTTTTTATCTCAATTTTGAAATCTGTTACTTAGAAACGTTACAAATGTAAATAAAACAGGTTGAGAGCACTATTTTGTGTCAACCTCAGATACATATTTAACATGTACATATTGTGCTCGTTTTGTGATTGTTAATGCTGGTGTCCCGCAGCACCCGTACCCCTCTGAGGAGCAGAAGAGGCAGCTGTCCCAGGACACTGGACTGACCATCCTGCAGGTCAACAACTGGTGAGTGCTCATCAGATCAGACGAATACACACGTGAGAGTATGAGCAAGGGATCGGAAAGGCGACATTTGCTATTACTTCTAAAGAGAAACAAAACGGATTACACAAAACCTTTTCAAGCTCATCAAAGAACATTAAATCACTTGTTCTTAAAAACAGACACAATCTGCCTTTTTAAAGTACATTCCGTACAAACCAATACAATAGAAATGTACAGATGAAAGACAGACAGACACATCCTATAAAGTAACTCAACAGGCTTGTTTTTATAGTCTGGGTGTATGGTTTCAAAACGTCTCTTGAATTTCTATGGCTTCATGCTCTCGGCAGCCAGTCGTTGACCACACAAAAACACATTGCGGTCACCACTTACAATGGATATGCTTGCAGCAACTGAACCCTTACTTCATGTAGTCGGGATTATATTTTTGGAGCTTGCGTAGTTTTCCATGTTTTTTTAGACAAGACATGAAACCTGTCTAATTTGGCGAGCCTTGGACGTAGGAAGCATTTCTCCTCCCTATCAACTATTAAGCTGATAAGCATATCTGTTTTGCTATCCTAACTGCACGATTACATGGTTAGTTTAAGCATTTATCTTTTTTTTTTCCCGTGCAAAGATTCCTTTAATAATTCGCACACTCCTTGTGACCCTCCAGTTGAGAAGCACTAGTCGGTTCAAGAACGGCATACAGAGAAAAATGGTTCTTGACAGCCATTTACTGCAAAAAAACAGCGAAGACGTGGTGTTTTTAAGAGTGTGTGCTCTTAATGTGGAAGGAAATGACCTGTGATGTCTTGATTTCGTGGGAACATTTCTGCATGGAAATATATTTAAGTAACATTAAGTCACCAAAAGAAAAAAAAGAGAGGAAAAATAAATAAATAATAATATATATAATATTCATTAATATAATTAATAAATATGAATTCAATAAAAATACTAATATATGTATATATATATATATATATTTTTTTTACAGTTTATTTAACATTTATTTAATATTTTAAAATATGTACATTTTGTGGGTGTACTCAGGTTTATTCTGTCACATCTAATAATTTCTAAAAGCTGATTATATTACATGAAGTACATTTTAATTGGCAGAACATTTTCTCGTCTTTGCCTTTTGGCTCATCACTGTAAACAAAATCCAGACCTCGAGAGCCCTTCATAATCAAAATGACAACTAATTAGCATTTTAATCACCAGAGTGAAAATACATTAGGTGCTCTTCAAAGCCCAACACAAACAAGAGCGCAGAAAGCGCTGTGTGTATGTCTGCAGCTCCGGAGCACAGAGGAAACAGGTGAGGGAACGAGAGGGGCGAAAACGAGCTGCTGTCAAATTAAACAGAAATTATCACTGGGAACAGCTGGATTGGTTTATTTAAACGTGGAGACACACACACACACACTGTCCTCCGAATGAACTCACAATACAGTGGAACTAAAAGAACACTTTGTGTCTATGGTTTCCAGACAGGAACATTTGTTGTTGAGTTTTAGCTTCAATGGGCTACAAATATTAATATGAATTAACATAAACTGTCAGGCCTAGGAATGTACAGCGGGGTCTGAAAGTCTGACACTCCAATGATTTTTTTATTTTTAAATGTAATTATCAGAAAGCTTTGAGATTTTTACAAATTAAAAAACAAAAAAAACAAAAAAACGGTGACGTAAAACAAAGATATATTTAAATGTAAATTTAACACATATTTATCTGTGAAGGTAAGCATGAACATTGAGCATTAAATGGAATTCATGTTGATTTTTAGTTAAACTTTTTACTTAAAAATTATATATATATATATATATATATATATTTTTTTTTATAATTTTATTTTATACCAGTTGTCACTTTTCATTCCCACTGTATATAGTAAATTATAAACATTTAAAACCCATATCTATCTATCTATCTATCTATTCATCTATCTTTAAAATTTTACAAATTTTAAATCTTAATTACATAATTACACGCGCCTATGCACATACAGATACATTTTATGTATGATTTTATTTTATTAAAGAAAAATACTGTATCATTTTATTTAATATATAACTTTTAAAAATATCTGTAAATATATATAAATATAGAATGTATATATTTTGTATATACAAGAAATAAAATTAGATATATTTGTCAAATTTGTATTAATATTATTATTTTAATATTATCATTCATAATATTTAAGAATTTCTTCTTTAAAATTTTATATATTCCTCTTAAATAATATTTATGGGTTTATGCAGTAATATATTAGCGAATGTGTGTCACAGCAGGTTTGTGCAGTGCTGGATTGTGAAGGAAAGGTACTATGTGTTTCTTTGCTCCCTTGTGCACCAGAAAGGGCCCCCAAATATTTGACTTGCTGCGTAGTGTTGTTATGTGTTTGGCGTGCGTGTTGGGCCGTGTACGAGTGTGTGTGTGTGTGTGTTTGGAGTGAACAGGCAAAGGCATGAAGCTCGTAAACTTGGTCTCGTGGTGAGAAGAGGGGTTCAGTGAGGGGTCAGCTTTTAACCCCCTTAAAGAGTGGGACGGGCTCGTCTCCGCTGGGGATACGGCTCCTATCTCTGATTGGTCACCTAACGGGCGGAGCTGAGAGAGATGCTCGCCCTCTACAACCTCACAAAAGCTTTTATATACCTGCTCTGAATGTTCGACCTCTGCTGCTCTTCCTGTTTATCTCTGCTTTAAATGCAGCATTACTCCAAAGAAGGGCTTCTCAAGCTGTGGCGTGCAACATGATTTGTATAGTTTATTACAAAATCTCAGAACATATGCATTTCTAATTATCCGTGTGATCTCTATAACTTTAATAGAGTTTTGTCTGTAAGAGTCTAATACGTAGCTTACAGTACACTGCGATGTGAATAGTAGGATGCTAGGGAAACAAATGATGTATTTGAATGCTCACCAAGGCATTTATTTGAGTAAAAATTTCAAAAACTGCTTTCTACGTGAACATACAGTAAAATTGATTTTAAGCATCATTACTCAATCCTTCAGAAATCATTCCTTGCTGAAAAAAAGCTTATTGATGAAAGTTTATACATGCAAAGCTTTAATTTTTGCATTTTTTGTGCAGTATGAATGTACTTGAGAAGCAAAACGTCATAAAAGATGTTTTTTCCCCTAGGAGTTGTAGACTTATTATTAAAAGGTTTGCCAGCTTGGTCATAAAAATAACATAGTATATTCTCTGAAAAGGAGACTTTATTTCTTTTGCAGGAAATTCCTTTTCTTTGCAGTAAGGGGATACAGGGAATGTTTATGTCAAGTTGTCCTGATGTAAAGTCAGGCTTCTCCTCACCCATAACTCTAATGTCATATGCTGTTTAACATTTGAGATGCTGACACCTCTCACAGAGTGTGTAATTCACTTCCTGTGAATTAAAAGTAGAACTTCCCCTCCTTTGTGAAGGTTAAAATGGGAGCGAAGCACCTGGGGAGACGCCGAGCAGTCATTAATCATGTGTGGACTTGTGCCCTGGCACCCTGGGGTCAGAGGTCACGGCTGAGAAAGAGCAGAGCTCCGCCGCTGCCCAGGGTGTGAGGTCACTGAGTCAGGGGATCAGAGGTCAAGCGTAGCATGGGAATAAGTGCAGAAAGCATTGAAGTTCCATTTATGTTCTGTGTTCAAATAAACAAGTGTTCTAAAACTTTTTACCGCCAGTAGCATTGTTGTGGGTGGTTGCTATGGTGTTGCTAGGTGTCTCTTGCTGGCTTTCATCTCAGTTTTTCTAGTCTCTAGATACGGCTAGTGTATTGGATTTTTTTGTCCGTTTTATTATCCACCAGGCGAAATCATAAATCTATTAATTTTAGACTTAATAAGCTGCATGATTTGAGGAATTGTTCATGTCTGGAGCACAAGCGGTGCTGGATGACTTGCACGCCAAAGTTTAATACTCTGGGTTTGTTCAAATCCATAATCGTAAGTATGAGCAATAATTTTAATGATGTTTGCCTTTGACAGAAGCCAGCTGCGTTAATAAAACATAAATGCGCTTTTATTTTGTGTGTGTTTTCACCCCAGTTTTCCTTTGCTTCATCAGGTTTATCAACGCCAGAAGAAGAATTGTCCAACCGATGATCGACCAGTCCAACCGTGCAGGCAAGTGCCGTGTAAACTGACTCAGATCTTATTCATTTCTCTTCTCAGAGCTAAACTGAAGTGCCGGTCATCCAGGACATGCTCTCACGCTCCATCTGCACTATTTTTTAATTATTGGTCTGTGCAAATATTTGCGAGATAAATGGAATTGGCTTGCATTTTTCTGTGTTTTTCCCCCCAGTGTTTTATGCCATAAGCATCAAGTTTTCCACACCATGGCTCAAATTTTAAGGTTTTAATGTGCAGCAGTTTTAAAACATGCTGAAAATTCAGCTTTACAGCACAGAAATGAATTACAATTTAAAATCCATTCAAATAGAAAACCATTTCGTTAAAATATGTAAAAAAAATAATAATTTTACTGTTATCGCAGTATTTTTAAGCCTGCTTGTGGATTGCTTATACATATATATCTGTGTGTGTGAAAAAATTTATGACATATTTATAATTTATATAAATTCATAATAATTCAAATATGTTTGAAATACATTTATTTAATATTGTGTGTACTACAAATACATTTTCACAGTTATGTACTAAATAAAAATACCCTGAAATTGTCCTTTCAGTACACTAAACTCAATTGGAACAAATAATTTTGTATTTAATCGACTTAAATTGTGCAGACGTCGTGCTGAAGTCCAACTGAAGATATACTGAAGTATATTTGATTCTGCTAAAGTGGAACCATTTAACAAGCATACTTTAGCTAGACTTTAAATATCTTGTATTTAAAGACAGAGATCGTACAATCCTAAGCAATAGTGACATTAAAACACCTTTAAGGCTTAATGTCAAGAAATGTGCATCGTGCACAAATAGTACTCCAAATAAAGCTAATCGTCATTTTTATATAAGTAAGTCTCAAGCAATATGTGAGGCATAGATTTGAAATATTAGTATGAAATAAATGTATTTGGTTACTAACTATGAGTAACTTTGTAACGACATGTCAACTAATTCTCATTAATTCTCAACTACATGTCTACTAGCTCTCACTGTAAGGGTTTAGGGTTAGTAGAATAAGTTGACATATATCTGTAAAGTTTCTGATAGTCAGTATTTAGTATGCTGTGGATCCATCATAATAAAGTGTTAGGAGATATTAAGCAGACAGTCTACTAATACTCTAATGATTGCTAGTTGACATGTAGCTGACAAGTTACTTACTGTTAGTAGACTGTCTGGAAGTGGACTATCGTATATATATAACGTGTTACCATGTATTTTAATTATATTAGGTTTTTACTAGAGTATACAGTATTTATACAAAAATCTAGATAAAAAAGTTTTAATGTGGTAAATTAAAACAATGGACCAATCATATATATCTCCAAACATGCTTCTGTTCAGTTGTGTTGTGCTATTTTTAAACTCAAGACTGTGTGAGGTATTAACTGCCCCTAAAATGATTTTCAGGATGAATTAGCTGAACTCAGCCTTATCCATCACACACACACACACACACACACTCCTCGGGATGAAGTGTGAGTTGTGTTGGTCTGCTGAGGATAAAGGCTTGCTGTTTGCAATGGACCTCAAAGACAATTGCCCAAACGGATGCTTACAAAATGATCTTTTCTGACCCATTTTTGGAGTTCGGTTTCAGT
The DNA here is from genome assembly GCA_032275025.1 of Enteromius treurensis. NCBI lineage: Eukaryota > Metazoa > Chordata > Actinopteri > Cypriniformes > Cyprinidae > Enteromius > Enteromius treurensis. The sequence continues at coordinate 22,371,782 of JAUCMU010000001.1, forward strand.
AAATGATTTGGTTGAGCTGGAAAGGGAGTGATGTTAGCATCGCCTCTGTTTACACATCTCCTCTGGGAAGTGGCTGGCGTAGTTATGTCTGACGCTCTCTTGACTGTCTCTTGTGTAATATATGTGTGTGTGTGTGCGCAGTAGGTCACAGTGGCCCATACACTCCTGATGGTCAGCCAATGGGAGGTTTTGTAATGGAAGGACAGTCGCACATGGGCATCAGACCACCAGGTACATCAAGCTTATGTTCGGATGTTTACATTTGGAGGGACTAAATGTACATCCAGTCTGTAACTGAAGCCATAAAATGAAGTCAGCAAAGCACTGCTTGGTTTGTAAAAATGAAAAGGAGGATTTTGCCCAAAATCTAAATAAATATATATTAAATTATATTTCGCTTGAAGAAAATGAAGCCGTGTGTTCATGGACTTTAATGCTGTATTTAAGACATTTAAGCATGCTTTCCCTCTCAGTTCCAGAATTTATATATATCTTTATATATATATATAAATTATATTTTTATTTATATATATATATATATATATATATATATAATTATTATTTATAAAATAGGATCCTTTGAACTGATCAAACATGGCAGTACAGATATTTATAATGTTACAAATGCTGTACTTTGCAACTTTCTATTTATAAAAGAACTGTTTTAAACATTGATAATAATAGAAATGGTTTCCTGTAATTCAGCATGTCAGAATGATTTCTGAAGGATCGGGTGACACTGAAGACTGGAGTAATGATGCTGAAAATCTAACTTTTCATCACAGGAATAAATTACATTTTACAATATATTCAAATTGAAACTAGTTATTTCAAATTGTAATAATATTTAACAATATTTGTGCTTTTATTCTACTTTTATCAAATAAAGGCAGCCTTGGTGAGCAGGAGAGACTTCTTTTAAACACATCAAAAATATTAGTGACCCCAAAATATTCAAACAGTATTCAATAAATGGTTTAGTGTAGGCATATATATATATATATATATGTGTGTGTGTGTGTGTCTGTGTGTTAACAAATTAGATGTATGCAAGATTGCTACTTTACATGATATCTACTCAAAATTATCCAAAAACCTATTCTCAATGCTGTAATGCTCTGTTTCATGAAAGTGTCTCTCTCTCTGTCTCTCTCTCAGCGGCCCTGGGTGGTCTTGGGGGAGTGAATATGGGGCTGGAGAGTCAGTGGCACTACATGTAAACAAACCCCTGGCATCCTGCTGAACACAGCAGAGCAGAGGTAAGGTCCTGCAGCAGGGATTCCCCTCCAGTGAGAGCGCCTATACAGCTCTCACGCTTTCCCCATTCCTCTCTCTTCTTCTGTCATCATTTGTAGGAGCGATTCTCATTTATCAAAACCCCTACCATACTGTGTCATTAACTATACGCTGTAAAAAAAATATATATATTAGTATAGTATGTCTTAACAAGATCAGTGTTTCAAATTCTGAGTATCTGTGTGACTCTTGGAACAGAAAACCAGTCATAAGTAGCACAGGTATAGCAATAGTACATGGGTCAAAATTATACATTTTTCTTTTGTGCCAAAAATCAATAGTATATTAAGTAAATGCAAAGCTTAATTTGTGATTAGTAATATGCATTGCTAAGGACTTCATTTGGAGGACTTTAAAGGCAATTTTTTTCAATATTTAGATTTTTTGCACCCTCTAGTGGAAATATTGTCCTATCCTAACAAGCCATGCATCAATGGAAAGCTTATTTATTGAGATTCAAATCTTAATAAAAAAAATAAAATGGACCCTTTTGTGGCCCAGGGTCACATTAGTGAAATCTACTAGCAATCCCTATCCCATAATTCCATTGTCACTTGGTATAAACCACCCAGCCTGATTAATTAGTCACTCAATTACTCTGTGGAGACAGTTTATGATATCGGAATCAGTTAATGTCTCAACCCACAGGAAAAGATAAAGATGAAAGCGGCTGTTTTGATAGAAATGTCAGCTGGGTTGATTTGTGACGGCGCCGTCGCCAGTACTGTTTCCTCATAAATGATTTCAACTCTTTTTGATTACAGAGTCAGGCTTTTTGGCAAGAGGATCGATCCTTTGCTCACGTCCCCGGATTGGATTTTGCCTTGCACCTCGATGAACTGCCCTTATTCAACGGTACAAAAACCCCTACAGCTTCACTCTCGAGACCAGGCGGCACAGACGCACTCAAGATGGCCGCCGGGACTCACGTTCCCTGTGATGGGCAGATCAACCGTATCAGGACAGAGAGAAAACAATACAGGATGAAGCGATGCCTCAACACCTGGACCGAGTCGCTCTGGGCCGGGAGATTCCTTCAAGTGACCTTTCACCTGGAACCAGGTGAATCTTCAAGTGGCCTGGAAGGTCAAAACAAAGTCTCGTCTTTCAACTCAAGTGCCACCTCAAACGAAGAGTCATTATTCTGTAGACAAAAGCCCGGGAGTATTTTCACAGCGACGGACACCGACGTCACGCGTCCATTACTGGAATTCATGATCTAATCTGTGCAGAGCAATTCAACACAAAGCCTGTTAATGTATATAATGCTGCTGCTGGACGTGTCAAACGTGACAAATGCAACTAAAGGTTTCTCACACAACATTTACTGCGGTAGAAATGCGCTCCGATGCATCGGGACAGTTTTCAGTGGTACTAATAATTTGTTCTGGATTTGACTGACGTGAGCTGAGCTGTATATTCACACTATGTGTGTGTGTATGTGTGTGTGTGGTTTTCAGTGAGTGTGGGTTTATTCACATAAAAATTCATACCTCAACTCGTGTGTTATATCATTTTTGTCGTACGCCTGCTTTGATTCGAATTTATACAGCATATTTTACGTTTAAAATAGTACACTATTGTTCAAAAGTTTGGGGTCATACAGTTTTTTTTTTGTTTTTTTTTTTAAATAAATGTATCAGCAAGGATGCAGTCGATTGATTCAAAGTGACAGTAAAGACATCTGTGATGTAAATGTATCTTTGAGGAGCAGAAGAAATGAATGATTAGTTGAATGATAGTGTATGTAACACAATATGAAATAAGGCTTCAAACAGAGCTACATTGTAACCACATGACCTTACGACCGTGTTATGCTTCTTTGTCATTGCAAAAAAATTTAGTATTTACTATTTTGTGTAAAAATATATTTTATTGGAAGTTTAAAACGTCTAAAAGTTTTACCAAATAATTCTAAACGCGTCTTATCAAATAATGATGCAGCGTAGGCTACTTGTCATATGGAAGTCAAATTGGGCGCGCTGCATTGTGGGATACAGTATTCGATTGTGTGTTTAACGTAGTAGCATGGTGCATACTGTAAATAATTTAAATACCATTTACTGGAGAAATAGAAGTATTCTAGAATATTGTTTTAAACACAGCCTATGTGTGCTTTGCTGAAAGTGGACCGGCGCACACTGGCGCTGGTGTTTATCGCCCTCTGTAGGGCGCGAGAGGTACTGCTTTCTCCTGTGGTTTGTGTTGTAGATGACTTGTTCGCGTTAAACTGAACATCTCATCAACAACTGGGACAAATTAACGTCTAGTCCATGTCCAGACAAACATACATATCCTCACCTAAAATTAACTGTTTCCTATAGAATAGGAAGCAGGTCTGAACGAGAGAAAGTGGTTTCTGAACATGGGTTGTGGTTGTAACAGAACCATCTGTGGTATGAAGGTGAGTGATGGTCAGAGAAATTAAAATGTCTGGGTTGGATCTTAATGCTTGATCTCTCTCTTCTTCCACTTTCCTGTTTAAAGTCACTACCAAAACAAACCCGCCAGCCTCTCAACACGGGAGAATCTTGAAGCTAATCCAAAACCATGTTTACAACTCTGGCAAACTGCTTTAGGTTGACATGTCTGACTCTGAAGCAGCCTTCCTGTTTGCATTATGAGTATATGTTTCAGTTATTCCTTCAGCCCTTTAGCTGTACAGGAATACCGTACGTTTAATGAAATCTACAGTATTTTAGGATCATAAAAAAGTTTTGCATTCTGAAAAAAAAAATGCATCTGGAAATTAATTTTTAAACACTGCATTATATATGCATCCATACAAATACACACACAGTATGTATATATATATATATATATATATATATATATATATGTACATGTATATGCGTGTGATACAGTATAATTTTTTGAGTTTATATTTATAAATTTTATAGGATAAAAAATATATACACACTATAGATTACTTTTATTTTATTTTTAAATAATTATTATCATTGACATTACAGTAGGCCTAATAGGTCTGTGGGGAAAATGAGCTTATCCTAAAATCGGAGATCTTTTCTTAAAGGCTTCACTCCATTTAAGCAAAATATAATGTGTTATTTACAGCAATGCATGATTAACACATCCTGTTTTAACCATTTAAATCATGCATATAATAGGGGGTGTCCACAATCGAAACGAGGAAACGAGGGGATTGAATAGCGCTCTGGATCTGTTTCGGTTCAAGGGCAAAGAGAGAAAGAGAGACAAACGGATGGGTGTCGAGTTGTCTTGTGAAAGCTTGTATCAGGACAGGAAGTTGAAGAAGCAACTGGCTTTATTTAACACAGACGCAAATATACAGTAGTCACCAAGAAATCAAACTTCTTTTATGATCTATCGGTGTTATCATTTATCTGCTGGGCTAGGTAAATAAAAATCATTCCCAGTTGGCACGTGCTTCCCGAGTTCGAATCCCGGCTTGCTTCTACACTAATGCTGTCAAACAATTAATCTAAATCCAAATCAATACAAAATTAATATGTCTTTGTGTGTGCTGTGTATATTTATTATGTATATATAAAGACCCATACAGCATATTTTTAGAAAACATTTACATGTATTTACTGTAGATGCCTATTTATCTTTATGTAATATAAATCTTATACATAGGCCTGTCTTATATAAACGTAACATATTTTTCTTAAATATATAAATGCATGTGAGTGTGTATTTACACATAGCTTAATAAATATACACAGTACACACATATATATATTATGCAAATAAAAATGTTTATTTTGGATGCCATTAATCATTAAACGAAAAAATACATTCAATTGAGAGTAAATTCGACAAGTAGATCAGCCTGCATTGTGGTATAAAGCCCTTTGAACCAAAATCTTCTACAATCTCACCACCTGAAGAGGGAAAAAAATGAAATGGACTGTGAAAACAACTAGCAAAATAAATTGGCGTCATTTCCAGCTGTAGCTGCATCCCTTCATTAGCTACAACACCTTATGATGAGTGCACGGATTTTTGTCGTTATCGTTAGTTGTGTACTCCTCTTATAATTCAGTCGATTCAATTATCGCCATTCATTTATACAACAATGGCATTTTTGGGGTCCTGAATACATAACAAAGTTCACTTTTTAAAATGTGCAATGTGCAATTTGAAAACAGTATCATCTTGCAAAAAACGTGCATATGTGAAAACGGTTATGCCATGCCCATGCGCCATCTACTGGATCCATGTGAATGGGAATCATTTTCTGTATGCAAAACTTCTCACATTTTTTACTATTGTTGTCATGTAAACGTATACTAGAACTCTTTATGTACGTATGTATGTTATCTTTATAGCTATTGTGCCCTGTGTGAACGAAACTTATAAGCGGCAAGTCAAATCATATAAAACAATCCTCCCAAAATCACCCAGGCTGGGATGTGAACCGTTTAATGGGTCAGTGTATGTACAGTTAGCAGCTGACCCCTGCGCGACCCTCGGCCAAACCACACCAAAGGCAGGCCTGTGATTGATTACGCAATTTCACACACACATATACACACATTCAATCAGCTCCTCTAATCAGGACCTAACCACAAAAAAGGCCAACTAGGGGTCGTTAGGTAACTTTTCTGATGACATCATCAGGCTGCCATGGGTAACCGGAGCTGAACCGGCTCTGGCGGCGGTACAGGGCCGTATATCACAGAATTTCCCAATAACCGACTGTTCGGAGAACAGCCATTTGTCAAATGAAAGACCTAGCAGTGCAGACTGTGTGTGTGTGTGTGTGCACGTACCCAGCCCGGGCTCGGATATAAACAGAAGTAATCTGTTGAGGTAGCTTTAGCAATGACAAGGCAGTCAATCAGGCCTCCGTCTACATGTCAGCCTGACAGCTTAACAGTTCACGGGAGATTTATTAGCCATGGGTCAGATCAAATAATATATCCCCAGTCTGCTCTTGTTTAGAATGACTTAGCTCTATTGATTAGACTCACCCGTGAGGCCCTTTCTGACACGGGCAGAGCTCACAGGAAACTCAGCTAAATTGCCAAACCACAATATATCATGCTTTGATAATTCCATGAGATGGTCTTCATTTATCTTATGGGTGAGTGGCTACAGTGATTCTGGAAACATACCTTAAAAGAATAGTTCTGGAAATTCTGTCATGAATTTTGCTCATGTCATGTGAATACCTACAGCTCTTTTACATATAAAAACAGTTTATAAAACCTCAATCAATATACAAAAAAGCACCAAAAACACCACAACAGCACTACAAAAGTGGTCCAGTTTTTACATTTAAATTATTTGTGCTGTTAAAACATTAAAATCAATATGAAAAGGAAAGAAAAATTAGTTTGGAATCACGTGAGGGTGAATACATAAATACAAAATAAAATTACAATAAATAAGTAGAAGAAAAATAAGTAAACAAGTTGATAAAAAGGAAAAAAAAAATGTAAATAATAATTAGATTAAAAATAAATAATTAAAAATAAGATTTAAATTAACAAATAAATAACAATAGAATTAAATAAAAATTATTAAATCTATAAATTTAATAGTATAGTGTTGTAGTGAGTAGATACTGCACATTTGTATACTAAAAAATATTTTACAAGTTTAGATAAAATCAGTTTAAAAAGTGTAAAAATAAGAATAAAATAGTTTGATTAAAATACATAATAAGTACAAATTACATATTAAATTGGTACAGTATATTATAGCAATTAAATTTATATAAATTGGGTCTTCATGCATAAAACAAATTTATCACTGCCTTTTATATTTTAGGATAGGGGTCCCCTGCAAAAGGTTGGCAATATTTAGGGGTCGTGGCATCTAAAAGATTAGAAAAACCCTTTCTTTATGTTGCAAAGCAAACAATTGTGATTACCAGTTTGAACAGTAATTTGTTTAACGTTAAGGTTACTGATTAATGAATCGTCAAACTTTCTGTTAACAAACTAGCTTGGTATGACATCAAACGGATGTATATTTCCACTTAACCTCTGAGAGGTCGATCACATGCGCCTTTAGATTTATGTCCAGCTCCTGCAGCTATTTCCTGTGTTACACTACCCTGAAATAACACTGAAGCTTTGCAGCAGAGCAGTCTGCAAGCGAAGCATTGCAAGAAACCAAAAATTGAACACATACATGACTGAGTGGACACGTGCTGTATTATGACATTTATAAAGTGTAATCAGTCCATAGTAGGACACCGACCCTGACAAGTTGAGATCACTATCAAGCATTATTTGGACACAGCTCATTTCAGAAAAGCACACACACATAATGTGCCCTGATTGCAGAGCGCTGAGACATTTTTCCACAGTTTCTGACCTGCGCTGACACAGACACACAGAGCTCCAGACTTCTGTCAGTGTGATGATGAATACCTACAGCAATAGATCACAAAAGACAAACAGAGCACCCTGGATTCGACCATTTTCACCCAATCACACAACATTGGCTTACAACTATTTCAAAAACATACGTTTGGTATGATTACGGCAGATTTATAAAGCTGTGACATCAAGACCCATAATTCAACATGAGTTGAGATTTTCCTTTGGGTTTTAATAACAGGGTTTGTCAATTCATGACTAAAATAACATCTGCATTAAACATAACTTGACGTTTTGATGTATTGCACACATTCACACCCCCAAAAATCATTATGTAATTATATCTTATGTAATGTAATAAGAACATATGTTTTCAATAATAAATCAGAATTGGTGTTTTCAGTATGGTATGCGCAGGGCGAATCCAAATATTGTCAAATTAAATTTACCACAGATCTTATTTTACCTGTCAATTTAAAGTTGGCCACTGTATACAGTATTGTAGTGAATATTTCAATGTCGTTTATACAAAATATTTCCTCCTGCTTTAAGTGGAAGGTAACCAAAGCTTGCTCACTAGATGTTGCTATATTACTTCATACCGGTGAGTCCACTGACACAAACACACACACACACACACACACACACACACACATATATATATATGCATCTATTATAGATCCGAGTCTCCAAAAATATAAAGTTTGTCCAAGAAGTTACTAAGTGATTTTTTTTTTTTTGGAAAGACGTTGATAAAGGGGACTCTAAGTCACTAAAACTATTTTAAAAATTGGCAAAACTGAAAAATAAAATCCCATTTCAAACCAAGCATTCAAAGGCATAGAATTTGTCTGAACCTGTATAAGAAATATTTTTACCCTGATCACACAAATTCACAAAAATACACTGAACAACTGTAAGTATGTCTTTGCCTTTTGACTAAGGAACCACATTCTTGGCAAGATTTATTTATTCATATTATTAGGCTATTATAACTAGCCTAGGCTATTATTATTGTTATTAATTTCAATGATGTTGTTGCATTTACTTACACATAAAAATCACTGGAACACTCTGCATTGGATCATTACTTGAGTAACTTTTTTTTTTTTTTTACATTTGTCCTTTAAGAAAATTTAGACATGTAGGGTACATTTTAAAATTACTACGTAACACGCGCGATGTGACTAATTATCTTATTTATCTTGACTTAAAAAGTCTTATTTTTTCCGTCATTTAATTCTGTAATTATATATCTGTATTGTCTTCATTTTTTGCTGTTAGACAAGTGTTGATTGTATGCGTTCCTCTTGCGTAGCAGCTACGCACCTCTGACGTCCTCGAGCACGGGTCCGCAATGAATCCTGGGAGGAACTTCGTATTTGGCGGAAACTTTGAACAATATATCCAAATCCAGGCTAATGATGGCAGCGAAAAGCGCAAATAATATAAGGCCAACTCGGTGATATATTAACTAGAGACGTACAGTATACCCCAACAACATGGAGGACAGAGGCAGTCAGGAACAACGCGAGCGAAATGAAGTCGCCAAACTGACGCAGATGAAGTCGAAAGTAAACAGACTGAGACGCAGCCCTAAAGCAGCGCCACTGAACCCCGGACAGATCCGCAGCACAGGTAACAAATACACCAAAATACACAGACAGAAATGTGCCTCTGGCTTCTCTGTCGTGTCTGACTCGGTTATGACTAATCTGAAATCTTTGTATTGTATTGTATCGCGTTTATGTTAAGTAATTCGTTGCAAACACAACGTGTTTACATTTAAGACTGTTAAAAACCTTTTAACAAAATGAGACATTGGGACACAAAACCAGTTATACAGCATCTGAAAGCCGAGCAACGTTAAATAAGATTAATAAAATAAATAAATAAAAATAAATCAGATTAATAGTGACAAATAGTCAATGATAATAAAATAATAAAACCTCTGGTCAGTCTCAGACTTGACCCTTAATTTGAGGACATTTAATGTCATGTAAACATTATTAAAAAGGTATCACATCTTGTCACATCATGTAAAAGTGCTATGGAGTTTTCTGTTACTGCGTAACCATCAGATGCAGCCATGTGTTTGTATTAAAGCGGATGTGTTTTATAGCAGAGTTCAAAACCCCTACACGTCCAGCAAGAGGCCAGTTCAGGAGACTCATACCTGAGGACTCTCCCAGCAACGATCCCGACTTTCATCAAGATATTATATGGGATACGACATCTCCATCACCCATTCGACATGGTATGCATGCGTGTTAGACTTGTGCAATTCTTCTTGTGCAATGTGCGTTATTAAAGCGTATTTGTTTTGAATATTTTGTATTTGAGGTCGTGGACAGAGGAGAACTGCGAATGTCAGAGCGGTGGATATATCAGACATCGCCAATCGGATCGCTCCAAAGGTTTGCTCGAGGAGCATCAACTACCACAGTGCTAGTGTGTTCAAAGCGAGTTGAGTGTTATTGTCAAATGCTGTATTTGTTTGTTTATAGAATGGCAGACTAGAAGAAGCGGATTCATCTTTACTGCAGTGGATTGGGGACAGTGCCGTTCCCTGCACACCTGAAGTACAGCAACCCAAAGTCAAGAATATGTCCACAAAGTAAAGAGTGACCTTACGATATGATCGGTTAAAAAAAAATAAAAAAATAGTTTACATTTTTAAATATTTAATTTATGCTATTTGTTATTTCATTACATATTTATTTGTAAGCATATATATAATCACGAATTAGTAAATTAATGAAACCGTTGCAAAATAATGAGACAACAAAATGCTTTTTCTCACTAATACACTGAGTATATATATTATACTATATATATATATATATATATATTCTTTAAGTATCTAAAACTTTCCAAAATATTAAGAGTTATACATTTTCTCTGCATTATTGCAGTTTGTTTATTATTGATCACATCATAGACAGTGGAAGGTCCGATTTATTTCTTTTGATTTTTTTTTTATTTGATTCATCGGAAAATTTATTAATTTAACTTTTGCATGGACCATCTGTCCATATGTATAGGTATGGATAATTTTATATCTCAGCAACTGTTAAAATTTAGTTATCTTGCTTTAAATTCAGTGGAAAATATATATATTGAAAATATATAGTGCTTATATATATTATATAGTTATGTGTTAAGGCTCTATTGAATAATTATTTATAAATTAAATGTTCTTTATATTTCGTATTTATATAATTATTTTTGTATTATTTACTCTTTACATGAAACGTGTTGGATCCAACGGGTTTATTATTTGTTATAAGTTATTGATAAATCTGGCCAAAAATCTTAGCATTATTATAAATACTATATTAATGCAGAAAGGTGGTTGGTTATGCATCAGTTACACATTAACGCTAAATTGTACAGAAATAGGTATAGATTCTTTAAAAAAAATGTATAGTTCATATTTAGTTTCTGTACTTCTCTAACGTCTGCTGATGTGTATGTTGCAGACAGAGCACTGTGGAAGATCTGATGCGGCTGGCGAAGCAGTTTGACTTCAACATGAGGCAAGATGAAGCTCAAGACCAGAGCTCCGATGGAAAGGGTCCGAAACAATCTGAGGAACAAAAGCCGCCACATGATGACAGATTCACAACAGCCCATAGCGAACCGACTCTAAAACCCAATGAGAAGCCTGTTGATGAAAGAGGACTTCATCAGGAGATGGATGATGATCTTGATTTCCTTTTTGATGGGCCGACTCAGCGGCTCAGCGGGCGTCTCAGTCAGGCGTCAGACTGTCGTACTCAGGAAGTTCCTGAAAGAAATCTTGGTGTTGTGAAATCCAGCGTTTCACAGAAAGGTCCCGCTTTCGTTACGTCAGAAAACCATGGCAGCAAACAAGTCAACAAGGCTGATGATTTCGAGGACGACTGGAACAGTGACGGTTTGCTCGATGACTCGTTGCTTCTGGAGATGACCCAAAACCCAGATCTGTTTGCTGCACCGCAGCACAGTTCAACACAAAAGCAAACTCGTGAGAAACTAAATGCTTTCAGTGCAGTGACAAACACAAAGCAAGACACTAAATCTGATGTTAAATGTGGCACGTTCCAAGGTCAACACACAAAAAGTGAGCATAAATTCCAGCAGGACTCTCGAATACAGCCCTTCGGAGGGTTGCCAAGGATTGGAAATCTCATGGAAAATAAATGCACAAATCAGTTTTTTTCCACAAGTAAGGCTTTGCCAGTTCCTCCAAGTTGCTTTAAAGGTCAACAGAATCAGCACAAGACGCAAATACAACCGCTTCAGGTGATTCAAAATTCACCCGAGCTCAATTCTGCTTCATCAACGCATCATTTCCAGGCAAACACCAAAGACATGCTGCCATCCACCAGCCTTAGTACCATGAAACCACTTCGTTCAAATCCTCCCAGCATGCACCAGAATCCAAATTCTGGAGGCATTAAACAAAAAGGAGAGAATGCCGTTAGTGATACTTTAGATGAAGACCTCGACTCTTTTTTTGTGTCTGATGACATCTGGGATGACGGAGCGGAGGACGATGATCTGTTTTGTGAGGCGTGTGATAATTTTGAGGAGTTATCCCCAGCTGCAAACAACCAACAAAACACAGCAAAAGCACTACAAAACAAAACGGCCAGTCAACAGGCGCTGTTTGCTCATCCTCTTCCACCCAAAAAGCCTAATGTTTCCGTGTGCCGTGCAAACACATCAGCGCCTCTGTTCAGAGAGAAAGCTCATGCGGTGAACTCTGGGCCCGCAGGACTCGGCTCTAATGTGTCATGTGATGCTACGAGACCATCTGGCCCCTCAAGTAATGGACCGTATAAATTCAAACAGGTGAGAAGCTCCTCTGTGGTGGGACGGGGGACCTGTGCTGTTCCATCCACACAGCAGGGTCACGAGAGGGGCGTGCTGGCCGTCCTCCAATCAGATGTGAGAACAGCAGACATTCATCAGCTCAAAAAGCCGCACAGTGACCCGTTCAGGTCCGCTCCAGTCATTTCCAAAGGTACAGTTAATGTCATATGCTCTTTGCTTCATTACTGTGGTGTGCAAGAGTTGTATAGGGCTATTTGAACTTTATTTTTGATAATATTAGTTGCGTTTTTATTTACATACAACTATATAATCAATAGCATTAATATTTTAGATAATCGGGTCATTTTAGATATGCAAAATAATCACAGTGAATGTATAATGCTACTATGTATTGTATCAATATATAGTGTGTGGTCAGTAATTTTTTTTAATGATTTTCAAGACATCTGTTATTTGATCAGAAACAATATTTGACTATATTTTTAAGTTTTTTATACCTGTGATGTAAAGCATCATTGTTTTAGTCTTCAGTGTCACATGATCCTTCAGAAGTCATTCTAATATGCTGCTCAAAAATAGAAATTTTAATCTTTCTGCAACTTTTTCTTGTCTTCGCAATCACTTTAGGCCAATTTATTGTCTCCTTGCTAAATAAGAATATTAAATAGATTTTACTTTTATTTAAAAAAAATACACTTGGTACTTTAGGTAGATCTGTTAAATACCTAAAAAATGAATGATTAAATGTAACCTTTATGCAATAAAAAAATCCTAGACCGTGGCATTAGTAAGGGATAATATACAGGCAGCCGGTAGTTATCGTAGAAATAAGCCCCGACAGTGTGATCAGGACTTGTATCACGCTGAAGGGGCTTATTTCGCGATAA
>JAUCMU010000001.1:22385205-22399450 GCA_032275025.1 Enteromius treurensis
GATGGCGCCAAACGGTAATCTTTGTTGGCGCGGAGGGATTTTAAAGGGATAGTAGTACCGGCTATGCGTTATTACTTGGGAGCGGTTATTATTCGAAAAGAACGAACCTGCAAATGTCTCAACTGACCAATCACAATCAAGCATTCCAGAGAGCCGTGTAATAATATTCTTTAAACATCTGACATCTGAATGTTATTTATTGACTGTTTTTCTGTAGACTTGTGTAACTCTGGTGTCGTGAGGTGCAGTGATGCTGAGATCGAAAGGAAGAAGCAGCAGGCTATGGAGAGGCGGAGACTCCGGATGCTGGCCAATCAGAACCTCAGAGCTCCTGTCTGATTCGCTGAGAGTTACACGTGTATATAAAGAGCTAAAGTGTGTCTACACCACAGCAATAACTATTCCCATCAAAAGCAACAAATCTTTGCAGTTTTACAGATTATGATGGGAGTGATCTAGTTTTCTGCATCATGCCACATGTTTGAGGACTAAAACTCAAGGAACAAATTTTTTTTTTTGCGTACAACATTTGACTGCTCAAATAACAGTGCTTAGCATTATGTGCTTAGCATTACTTAGTAGCTGCCTTTTATGCAAATTTTATGTAAATTGTATAATAAATATTTTCCTTCATGGCTTTTAAAAAATGTAATGTTCACATTGCTCAATGTAAATCAGTCTTGTTCTTTGTTTTTTGTCTTGATGTAGAAGAAATTTTACAAACTTTGGTTGGTTGATTTTTTTTTTTTTTTTCCTAAAAAAAAAGTCTAAACGAAGAATCCCAGAATATTAAAATGCGTAATGTATAGTATTTATTGAGTTGGACTTGTCATTGTAATTAAGGCAATAATTAATATCTTTAATAAAAAAAATTAATCTAACTGAAAAGTTTCAAGCTTCATACAAGTCATATGAAGAGTGATATAACCACCGACACTAATAATGCATTTATTTATTTTAAGTTCCCACAGTTATGAAAGGTTAATTGAGGTGTTTTACAGAAAATAGAAGTGATCAAAAGTGAAAAGTTGCAATTAAACATACATTTGTATTGATCTTTTGTCTGGTTCTGTGAATTGGGCTTTAGGATACTACAATATTCATCCAAGATACAACTATTTTAAAATCTGGAATCTGAGGGTGCAAAAAAAATCGAAATATCGAGAAAATCAGATTTAAATAATTATATGGTCTTAATGCATATTACTGACCTGAAATAAGGTTTTGGTATATTTATGGTAGGAAATGTACAAAGTGTCTTCATGGAACATGATCTTTACTTGATATACTAGTGGTTTTTGGCACAAAAGGATGAGTTGAGAGTCCAAACAGCTGTATAAAACATCACTGTAATCCACAAGACCATCTTGCGAAGCTAAATAAAACAAGAAATCTTAACTTTAAACTGTCGCTTCAGTCCTGAAAAAAAATCGTCTCATCTAAATCAGGAGATCAAGGAGAAAACTAAGCAAATATTGAACTGGAGTGGATTATTGATGGTTTTATCAGCTGTTTGAACGCTCATTTTGACGGCACACATTCACTGCAGAAGATCCACTGGTGAGCGAGTGATGTAATACTGAATTTGATGAAGAAACAAACTCATCTACATCTTGGATGTCCTGAGGGTGAGTTCTCAGGGAGACGGGTGTATTGTTGTGCAAGGCTGTTTCTCATCATTAGCTCTCTGATGCCGCTGTCCTCGGACACCTGCGGCACACATGAGTGCTCCTGAAAGTCGAGTCTTGTTATCAGGCTGCTAGTGTGTAACTGTAGCTAGAGCACAGAACTATGAAAAGCCCCCGCGGGCCGGGGATGCGGTTTCACCTGAGCAGCCGAGCGTCCAGGCACTTACCTGGACCGTGTGTTGTCTGAACTCTGATGAGGACAGCATGAATGGGGCGTTCTGGTGAGCTTGATGTCATACATGCAGAGATTAGTGTTTGTTTTGACCTGAGGAATACATATCTGAAGTCAGAGGTCTGCGTCTTTGCTTCATTGACCACTAGTGAGTACACACATTAGGATGATGTGGCTGTCATTAAAGCTGTCCCCATTTACACCAGTTTGGTGGCTTGTGAAATTTTTGAGGTGGGCTGTGTTTGGTCAAGTTTGATCAGTTGTGTGCTAATCCATCGAGGGGAAGCCTGGAAATGATTTGAAAAAGTAATATAGACAAGTACATAAAATCGAACAATTATTTTTATAAATGTATTGAAAATGTAACATTTTTATCTATTCGTATAACCTTTTAAATTTAATAACATTTATAGGTATTTTCATAATTTTATTTAAATATTTACTCTTTAGTAAGGAAACAATTATGTATATTTATGTCATCTATTCATTTATGTGTATCTTTTAAGCACATGAAATGAACAGAAATGTCTTGATATACATTTAATAAATTGAAAAAGTTTTTTTTTTAGTTTTCTAAATTCTAACAGTTCACATAATTTATTTTTACATTATATGTAAACAATTTATACAGTTTATATTTTTTCTTATTTTTTAATTATTACATTTTTATTTTGTTTGTTTTATATTATTATTATTATTTAATCTATATTTCATAACATTTCAAGTATTTTCATATTCCATTTTATTTCAATATTTACTGTTTAGTGAGGAAACAAATATGAATAATTTTGTCATACACATCTTGAAATATATGCAGAAATATATATTTCAGTCACTAAAATAAATAAAAACCATAGGGTAAAAGAACTGATAGGATTACTGAGTCTCTGCCGTTTTTCCCTGTATTGCGTTTTGTTGCCTCACTTCGAGTCCGTCTGGTGTCCCGTCGCCTGCACATGGAGACGGAGAGCAGGTTTAAACTGAAGCAACAGTATCCTCACTGTCCTTTTGTCTGCTCGATAAACATGCTTATCAGCAGCCTGTGCGCAGAAATAAAGTCACCTGAGAATACACCTGAACTCCAGCTGAACCCGCTCTCCGCTCTGCTTTACTCCGATTCTCTCACTTTCATCAATTATTCTCCTTCCCAATCAGTACGGACACCGATACAAAATATCCCTCGCTGTCCCAGACACTGGGCCTGAGAAAAGCCAACCTGCGAGGCCAAGACTATTGTCCTACCGGGGCACAGATTCTGGAAGTGGATCAATGTCATCTGGTGTGTGTGCATGTGTGTGGGAAATAGCAGTGTGTGTGTGTGTAATTGATAGATGTTCTAATTTGTCTGTTGTGCTTCACCTGATGCTGACTGATACGGCTGGTCTTGAATCTCTCCCGCAGAAAGATCCTGTGCTGGACTCGGTTTCTGCAAGGGGAAAAAAATGACGTGTTGGAAATTGTCTTGTAAATGTAGCCTTTGGTTTAAATGGGATTGAGATAATAGAGTATTAGGCTGTTTTTGGGTCTTATTTTTAAGTATTGCTCTAAATAAGAACAA
This sequence comes from Enteromius treurensis, assembly GCA_032275025.1. Lineage (NCBI taxonomy): Eukaryota > Metazoa > Chordata > Actinopteri > Cypriniformes > Cyprinidae > Enteromius > Enteromius treurensis. The sequence continues at coordinate 22,388,624 of JAUCMU010000001.1, forward strand.
GCTTGGTCATTTATCGTTTGTGTAAAATACAAGCTGGTCCTAGAAAAGAAGGGAAAGAAGCATATTGATGTTTTTGTCTGCTATTCTTAAGGATGTTCTCGCTTGCTGACCCGAGTAGTAAGGCTGGGAGAGGAGTTTTAACTTGCAAACTGGTTGGTTTAATTTGATTGGCTAACCGAGATCGATTTCGGTAAATGTTTCTTTGAAAACTTTCTGCTTGTTACAGTCTAAATGACAGACCTTAATCAGGTTAGACTCCACACTGAATTAAAAGCTGCTGAAAACAAGTCTGTGACATGTAGCCAGTGCAACATCTTTTTAACATTTAAGTAATGTTATCAGATTACTTTTAGTCTAAATAGGATCATCTATATTATACATATATCTATAATTAATTCCATTTTGTCATAATTTTGCCCAAACTGGCATTTGTAAAAAAATAAAATAAATAAAAAACAAGCTGCTGGGGGTTAATGAGTGTCATATAATAATACCTAAAATGCATATGATGTGACTATTAACCGTTTAATCATATTCAACCAATTAGGTGCATTTTCATGCATTTGAAAGACAAGAGCCCTCCTAAGACACAGTTAAATAACCCACTTATTGGTCATTCAAATATGTTCATCAGCAATTAATGCAATATTGAAATGTTGTGAAAACAAAATTTAAATGAATTTTGTAAATAAAATGGTCAAATGGCCGAGTGGCCTCCAATTTATTTTATTTATATATATATATATATATATATATATATTTGTCAATCTTTAATTAATTAAAAAATGTAACCGTTTGGCTGTGTTGTAATATCTAATTTGCCGACTCATTTACATACCTGTTGAATATTAGGCTATATTACATAATGCAAGCCCGATTAGGTCCATTGTAGGTTCAATATCTAGACTTCTCTGAAAGTTGCATTGAATTTTGTTTTCCCAACCTAATATATACAGAAGGATTTTTTAATCGTATTGTTTGTAACCATATACTAACCTTCCCGCAACACTGGCCCTGCGTCCCAATGTGCATACTATCAATGTGCCCTAAATAGTATTGAAGTGTACTAATAGAATTTAGTATGGATAGTATGCACATCGGGACTCAGGCCGGGTTTCTCCCTTTGCCTCAGTAGGTCGTTCATTAGTAGTGTATTACTGACACCTAGCGGGAAACAGCCAGTATTGCAGCTTCATCACTAATACATTCACTCCTGTATTAAAAAAAAAACATTGAAAACGTTTAGAAATAAACTTTGGTCAAGGTCAGGTGCTTCATTTCTCTATTAAATATAATACTTATAGATACAAGGGACAAAATGAGATGAAATGTGAGTTATAGGTAGTACTACATTAATACTTAATACTGTAACCAATGTCCTGTTACACATTCATACTTACACACACCATTCTGAGGGTTGTTACATGTGTGAAGTTACAGAAATATTACAGCTGTAGATACTATGTACCGGTGTGTGCTTACATACCACATACACATCTAGTTACTATAGAAGTACACAAGTACACAAATACTGAGGGGTTAAAGAGATAGTTCACCCAAAAATGAAAATGATCTTTTATTCACCTTTGAAGCATCCTAGGTGTATGTGACATGTTTAAAGAGAAAACCCCTCACTAATTACGCAAGTGTTAGTCGGTCAGCATGCAGAAAGTGACCTGGACCATTATTTTAAAGTGCACTTAAACCACTCAGTAATTCAGCAAAGTTATTTAACATTTTAAATCTAAAGCATACGTTTGTGTGAAGCAGTAGATCACTCTAGTTAGTGTAGTACTACCCATTACTGGTCAATGACCCATTATTCCAAAGTGTTACCCAGAATTCAAACATAGTGTTGATATTTTCTTTTTACAGTGAAACAGACACCAAAAAACAGCACCAAAGCTGTTATTTTTTTTTATTTTTATTTACAAATATGACATATGCATTTAAATGCTGTGACTAATATCATATGCGCTGTATTAATAAATTTATGATGAACACTGGCTTTTGATTGCGGTTCAATAGAAAGACAGAAAACAGTTGTACAAGTCTCAAATATTTTATTTCTCGTTTTCATGAATGACATTTCAATGGTTCCCACAGCATATGACGCAGCATGCAGAGAAATGAAGAAAGAAACAAAACGTTAAACCCAAAAGCGAAACGTTTTCATTCACTTGTATGTTTCCTTTGTCCAAAAAACCCCACGGCTCTCCGATCGAAAGTTATTCAAATGGCTGCCTGACCCCCAGCTAAAGAAATACAAAACAGAACCAGAGCAAGGAAGGAGCATCAACACACACACATTCTGTACAAAACAATTCAACCAAACCATGAACGGAAAAGGAGAAAAAAAGAAACAGAACACCCTCTCTTTATTTTAGAGAGCGAGAGAAAAGAAATCGCTGGGAGTGACGGACACCAATCCAAAATAACTCACACATTGTTTTTTTTTTCAATTCATAATAATAATAGTTATGGATAAATGTAGTGAAGAAACTCGCTTTAAAATCATTTCCATATTTAAACATTTACCAAAAGTTTGGCAACGTCCATATATTTATATGTAACTCTCTCAGATTATATCATCTCAATAGTACGATTCATATGTAAACAAGAAAATCGCCCCCCCCCACCCCCCAAAAATGGATCTACATGCACAACAGAAAGAAAAGAGAGAAACCCTCCCGAATCATGCAAGCACATCACAAGACCTCGACGGTCTAAGACATAACGTTATTTAAGCGTCGTCACCGTGCAGCAGCTGGCGCGAAAAACGCCGGTTTGCGCGGGAGAATCACATTTAAAGCAAAATAGCGGAGTGGCCGAACGCTTCGAGTTTATTCGTCCGCGTTGAAAGCGTCTGGCTTGGTCTCTCCTTTTTTTGAACAATTCAATTTTTGAAATGACTAAGGGAAAGAGAGACTGATCAGTCAGTCAGATCTGGTTTTGCCTACTTCGACGATCCCTCTTGGGTAACATGCTGCGAACCAACTCGATTAAAGCTTAGAAAAAACCCGAACCCACAAAACACACAATCTGTTTTTCAGTCCCTAATATACAAATATGAGCTACTAAGGTCTTTACAATGCTGCCTGCAGTCAAGTTGGAAAAACATTAACCTAATATTTCGACAAACAAATATTCAAATCAGGTGTTATTGTGGATTCAGTTTTCCACAATATCCTACAATGTCGAAAGGTAAATAATAATTAGTCGTTCGCGGTGTTAAAATGCTAATAAATCCAGAACACACACACACACACCAGAAATTTTCCTGATGGTACTCTTCCATCCTACAGTAACATGTGGTGTGATCTGATCGTCCCTCCCCACCCGACCCCTGCGATAAAACACCGGTCTTAAAAGTAAACCATACGGATATATGTGCACAACTTCAAATATATTTGCTTTTTATCCTAGTCTACTGTATATCAGAAAGCAAGACGGTAGATGAACTCCCTGACAATATTAACACAGCACACTTTACATACACGCACACATTCTCGGTAGAAAATTCAAATAGGATTTGCATTTTGCGTGAGATCTGAAGTAGATATTTGCTTCAAAGAGGTGGAAACAAAAAAACAATATTGATGATAATAAACTTGATGACTTTTTTTTTAATCTCCCCATAACATGAAGAACATCACACAGCGGTTTCAGTATTCGGCTATTGTTAAATCCCTCGTATCTGTTTGGATTGGCACTTCATGCTTGAAGCGTGTTGCACTGAAATCAAGTGTCAAGTCATATACATCGCTCGCATACACATATTCCCTGTAGACCTAGATCATCTTTAAAAAAAACAGGACCAAAATAAATACAAACCCCCCCCATCAAAAAGAAAAATAAAGAACATACATACATGCACACACACACACTCTCGCGCACACACCCTCCTCTCTTCCTTCAACACACTGAATCGCTCAGTAATCGACAGAGAAGTCGTCTCTGACTGTCCTTAAATACCCGAGAACGTGGACAGAAGAATCTCATGCTCTATAACACTTAGGATGGCAGGCGTCACAAGGCTCAGGGAGTACAGACGGGGAACAGAGGCATCATTCAGAGAAATACTTCCATTGAAAGAGAGAAAGAGAGCGACAGACAGAGGGAGAGAGAGAGAAATAGAGAGAGAGCGTGTTAGCGGAACATCTGGAGCTGATTCTCAGAAATGGAGAAGTGAAAAGAGGGTTTTCAGTGAAGGGCCTGTCCTGTCTTTTCACACGTCCACCACCATCTTTTTGTGAATGTCTAAGCCACCAACCACCTGCGGAAGAGAGGAAAGAGGCAGATGGCAAATAATGTCAGTGCATTTCATAACCAGAAGAAAAAAACGCAACAACATACATTTTCTTATAGCACAAAAATAAAGCACCACTACTGAAACATACTAAACATCTCTATAACTGCTCAGCTGTTTGACAAGTTGTCTACCAAGCTGACACTGAATCATTGAAACAAATCTGAAGCCATTTCATGTGGACATCAAAATTAAATATTAGCATATTGCCTGCCCACTTGTTGGTCTTTTTCGCATTGGTCTGAATGAAAATGCTAATTCATTATTTTTTGAATGAAATTCGACCAATTTCACTGCATCTCAGCATAAAAAAAAAAAAAACAGAGCCAAAACGACAGGACTCACAGCGCAGAACTCCTCGAAAGATATCCTCCCGTCCCCATCCTTGTCTGCGTTGATGATGGTTTTGTCGACGATCTGCTGCAGCTGGGTGTCCTTCAGGTTATTCCCTACCATCATCTTCAGCACCTGGAACAGCTCACCGTTGGATATGTAGCCATCCTTATCCATGTCATAAATCCTGAACGCAACTGCGAAAACAAGTAACGAATTAAAAAAAAAAAAAACATACCAAATAAAGTAATAAAATGGTTTACCCCAGTGCACTACAGACTGGTCTTATGAGGGTTTCTTAAGTGTTTATTTTGGTCTGGACTAGAGGAAAGTGTTCACGATTCAAGATGGAAAGCGACTCACAGCGGAGCTTCTGCTCCTTGTCGCCTTTGACACTGAACTGAGAGACGCCTTCAATGAACTCTGCAAGAAAAAGGACAGAAAATTTGAGGGTGAGGAAATTTAAAGGACAGAAAAGTTATGTTAATTCATTCAAATACAAAAATGCATTAAGCTAGGCTATACATGATGCTGCTTTGTTTGGAATTAAGCTAATTAATTATTGTTTATAAACATTAATGTAACATTATGAACGTCTTTCATAGATAAGCATGTGATTTTATTGTTTTGAAGAAAGATGTGCCCTCTTGTAGCCTCAGAAGAAAAGCCAAAGCCCCACCAACTGAAATTATGACTTTTAAATTTGAACTCTGATAATATTCAAGTAACCAAATTCGAAAGGAGTTTTCCAGCTATTTTGACACCCCTAGTACAGATCGCCCTTTGAAACCAGCATGGAGCTCAGGTAAATCTTGCGCTTTCACAAAAAAACAAACACTGGACTGGACTGCAATACAATTTTTTCAACTAACATCAGAGTCAGAAAATACACACAATATTACATTTCCAGTAGGAAATATCAGTTATTCCAAAAGACGGGACAGTAGCAGATTTAAGGCCTTTGAGTTGCATGAGGGCAGTTATGAATGCTTGAATCGCATGCTACACATCAACTTGAAAATAAACAGAAATAAACCTTTAAAGTCCACTTCTCCATTTCCGTCTGTGTCGAATATATCGATGACTCGCTGCACCAGCGGATTCTGCTGCAACTCGGGTAGAGACATAAACTCCTCCACGCTGAGAGAACCCGAGTTATCCAGGTCGAGTTTCTTAAACCGCTTCCCTAGTCTTTTAATCTCATCAGCGTCAACTGAAATGGAGAGAAACATGAAGAAAACAGTGAGAACAAGCCATTTCAACACAAAACTCCAACCATGCAGCCCTTTCTTATTCTCTTTGATTTTCCTCAGGTACAACCATCTTCAAATCGTCAATCTAACATGCCTTCAAGGATTGCCCAAGTCTTAAAGCACACACACACATACACAGGGATGCAATATTCCACATCCAGGGCACGCTCTCTCTCACACACACGCACTTCTATTCATCTTTGGCTGCCATCAGAAAGCCAGAATCCATCCCAGAATAGACCTTACCCAATTTCTCCTGCCTGGCAGTCATGGTCATCCCGCTGAGGGTTGCCGTTCAACTACAGCTTGCTGTTGTGCTGCGTGGACTGCTAAATGGCCTAATCTCATTCACACAGCCACGTGGTACACACCTCCAGTAATCGGCTGCCTGGCTGTTTGCACTGTGCAGTTAATCGAATTAAAAATCCTAATCACAATCTGTGGCCGAGAGCAGCGATTCTCAACCTTTGTAACTCTTCAGTCCCTCGATCTCAGAGGTAACAAAGAACTCACCCTGCTCAACTAACAGAGACTTTTTAAAGGAAACGACTATTAAACAAGTAAACAATGACAGAATTGTTATTTTTTTGTGCACTATCCCTGTAAATGGTACACTTGACCTAAAACATTTAAATCTGCATTTTAATTGTCGTTTCCTTTAAAAAAGATCACTTCCAACTTATCAAAATCTGTTTTCATAAATTTTAATTGATATAGCTTAAATGGCAAAACATGGATACATTTTAAGATTAATTTGAATTTCTCAATTTAAATAAATGACTAATTAAAGATTTCTCATTTGAATTTTCGACGTTTCTCAAAAAACAAAACAAACAAAAAAAAAACCTTTTTTTTTTAGAATATTAAATATGCGAAACATCTGCCTTGTTAACTTAATTGCGCTCACTTAAAATTTAGCCAGTCACTAAGTGGAAGCCAACCTCAGAATTAGTTTTAAATTCATTTTAATTCATTTTTTTTTTCATGGCCAAACAGGTCAAATAAAACATTTAAAGTTTTTTTTTGTATTTAAATAATAGTTAAAAAGTAAAAAAAAAAAAAAGTTTAATAATTTAAATAAATGTCTCTGGCACAACCAACTCAGAAATTCAGGAAAAATCATTATATATAGAGGATGAAAGTAAATATCTGTTTTATATTTAAGTACTATTTAAGTACAATAACATAATACTCGAGTTGACTTGGTTCCAAAAATAGTTGTCTGAATAAAAAGCCAACAGATGAAAAATGAGCTCCGTCTTACTGCTGCTGTACATCCAATTATTCTCTCAGATAAAAGAGAGGTAATGCTATTTTGAGTTTGTGGACACTTCCCAGATTACCGTAAAGCAGATGATGCAACCGCTTGTTCTTCATATCTATTAATATGCCATGGATTAACCCTGATACAGCTAGTGCCAATGTGTGTCATTAAACCAGGTGACTTTATTACACCATCAAACATCTGTCTCTCACCGAGGCGTCAGGACAAAGCTTTCCAGTGTCAAAGTCCACATACTGACAGTGTCATTTACATTACCTAAAAATGCCTTCAAGGCAACAGGAGAACAAAAACAAGAGCTAAAATTTTCATGCTATTCACCTCGACCCTTTGGGCTTCAGCAGGGGCAGTTGCATCACTGAGCCACAGTATTCAAGCAATGTTGAGACGCGAGAGACAGAAGGGAATATTTATAGCAGCCGGGTTGATCTGCGATGGTCTCGAACACTCACTCGCTGTAATGGCTGATAAGGGCCTCTCAGAAAAGCCCCCTAGCAACAAGGACGGCCAACTTCGCAGAGGAAGAGCAGTGGTGTACGTGCTCATTAGCGCTTGAGGGTTTAGAAAAATGTGTCAACTTGAGCAAAATCATTTGTAGCACTGTTTTGTGGTAATAAGCGTTTGACTTTTACATTGTGTCTAAGTACATTCTGCTCTTCCTAGGTGTTTTTCCTCATGTAAATACCCTTTAAATCATGTGTCTGTTTGGGATCAGGTGAATTCAAAACCAGCTTAAATGAATATTCTGTGCAAGTGAAGCTAAACTGACAGCTTGTGGTGCAATGTTGATTAGCACCGAAGCTACAATACTGAGGTGCAGATAATTGCCACTATTTGCAATAAATAGTATAAAGAGCAGAAAATCTTGCTATTTCCACATACTACAAATAGAATCCATTGCTATTTGCGCTTAGTGTAAATAATATACATCACTAAGGAAATATACTGTTAGCATAAATAGCATCTATTGCTTAGTGCAAATAGCCTCTGTCTAAATATTATTCAGATGTAGAATTACAATAAATACATTATAAATGTTATACTTGTTACACTGCACCATAAAATAAAGTGTAAACAAAACAAAAAAAATCAATTTAATCTGTGAAAATATTCCGATGTAACCCCCTTTGTAATAGTTAACATTTTCATAAGTACCTGTAATTTATATGAATTTAATTTAATTTATATTTAGATATAACTAGTAACTTCCCAACACTGGTCTTTACATTCATAAATTCTGCTTTTAAATCCTCCAAATTTTATTCAAAGTATAACAGTTATGAGCCAAAATGATTTTTGTTGTAATCAACCACTGTTGTCTAACTAGAGAGGCCTTATGATGTCCTTGTGGTTACTAAGCACCCGTCTGACCAACAGGTGGCTCAGTTTCACAGCAGCACACTTGTTATCGTCCTTTTACAGTCCTGCAAATTTAATTACTGCTGCCTCCTTATTCTGCAGCAAGACCTCTTGGGAATGATGCAATTTATCTTTCACTTTGACCTATAACCTCCCACTGCTTTCAGCCTTACTGGGTTGAAAGAGGATGAACCAATCACTGGATTTGCTGACATTGTTCGTCCTCTTATTCACAGAACAATACATCTAGCTTTTTCTTTGCTGATGAGTAACACTCATCTTAGTCCAGTGGTCTTTCCTCTGCGGTCTTGGAAACCTGTGGCAGTGAAGTTGCCATGGCAACATTATTAAGGGAACCCTGTGCTTGTACCCAGAGAACTCTGGGTAATGTAGTTCTACACAGCTGATCTTATGTGGCTTAACGTGCAAGATTATAACGTTCACACACACACACAAAAAAAAAACATTTACTCTCCCTCTGTTCTCCTACTGGATAATGTTCAGTGCTTTACTACAATTTGTATCGAGTATAAAAGTGACTTGACTTGTAAATTTTACATTCAATTAAACAAAAAAATTTGAAGTAGAAAGACTGAAAGTGTTTTTTTTGTAAAATGTACTATATTTTGTTTTATTTACTGTGTATTAGGTGCAAAAAGCTTATTAAATGAAGTATCAATTTATATTCAAAAAGCAATGTGTACTTGTGGAAAGGATCTGTAGAAATAGATACATCAGCCGATTGCATAAAAGGTTCAGACCATCATATGAGCTTGTACACACCGTACAAACTGTGTCTTTGCCTACATAATCCATAAATCAATAATTACATAATCACTAAGTTAAACGAGTGGTGTTTAAGACACTTTTTAAAGACCCAGTGCTGGGCCAAAAGCAATCTAGCACAGAATTTGGACTAGAAATTAGATTTTCCCTATTTACACAACTAAAAAGTATGCAAAAGTGAAATGTACATAATTAACATTAACAGTAATAAAATAAACTTATTTCAGTTAATAATTTTACTTTAGTCCAAGTATTGGCCATAATTACAGCAACTAAAAGTGAAATAAAAATCAATAAATTAAAATATTATATCAAATCATATGAAAACAAAAACTAATTCATAATATTAATAAATACAATAATACTATAATAATGATACTGTACAAGCTTATATAATTTTTTTATATTTAACCTATTTTTTCTTCCTTCCTCTCTTCTATCTCTCTTCATATTTTAGTGTTATTTATATTTATATTTAGTGCACATTTTTTACATTTTCAACTAATATTGTAATTATGATTAATCGCACCTAACATTACAATTTGTAATCATAACTACATTTTTACATTGAGTGTTCAGTTGATATAGAAACAACAAAGGCATGTTTTGAAAATATACATGTTTAAAGGCATCTCTTTACTAAGTGCTATTACCTTCGATACTGATGTACTGGTGCCTCTGTTAATTTCTGGATATAAAATATACCCAGCAAACCTTGGCTCCATCGTATAAAACATTTAATAGGCCCAAACTGTTAAAGAACATTATAAAAGTACTATAACTTTTAATTTAAGTGAACAATCTTAAACCCATTATAATAAATGTCCCATTTAGCTGTGGCTTTTATATTGTGTTGTTTGCAGTGTATACAGTATTACGGTGAAGTTTGCTCTCTGTCAGTATAAGCTCTCTCTGTTAGTCTTTTCTCACCTCAAGATTTAATTTGCACATTCGTTGTCACAATAAATAAGTTTGGGATCATTCTGTGATGCAATCTTCGCAATACAATGTCAGTTCTGCAACTAGAACTAAAGTTGATTTAGTTTGACGTATGCTTCAGTACCTCTGGTGAAATTAAGAAAGCAAAAAAAAAATTGAGCACCAGCCCAAATACTTACAGTGTGAGCACATCTCCAAGGGATAACTCGCCTCATTTCCCTGTAGAGAGAGAACAAGAGTCTGAATCAGCATGACGATGCACATAAAATGTTACTGATCAAACCTACAAGTTCTGTGAAGCCTGACAGACACAGCAACAATATCCAAAGAGGGGTAACTGGACTATTTTCACTTCTAACTGCATAATCAATGACTCTGCCTCATCAAAGCATACCAACCAAGCATACGACCTATGATAAGCTACGGTTTACTTGAATGTAAAGGTGCTTTCACACCTGCCTCAGTTAGTTCAGTTGAATCGCACTAGAATTCGTTTTCCTACTTGGTGCGGTTCGTTTGGGCAGGTGTGAATGTAACAATCGCACCCGAGTGCGCACCAAAAGCGG
>JAUCMU010000001.1:22399550-22435597 GCA_032275025.1 Enteromius treurensis
AAAAATGCTACAATGTATCATTTGTTGCCCTTGGTCCGGACCAAATGAACCGAACCACAGATGTGAAAGCACCCTAAAAGGCGATTTAGTAAATCTTTGCATGACATACAGCTGTCACCAGAGTCAAAAGGTGAAAGGGTCATCAGTCACAACTATGCCTCTTAATGTGTCTTAGTTCATTAGCTAATCAGATTTGAGGAGTGAGTTTGCGGCGCTGTGCAAGAGGCCATCAGTCTCAGAGAACCGATGCCTAAAGAACCTGGATTTTATTGCGTGCGATATTGTAGATGTCAAAAGTGAAAGCACATAGGCACTACATAGTCTGTTATCATATCACTAATCATACTAAAAGGGAAATGGCAACATCCTTAATTGATGACTCAACTGACTTAACTCACCAAAATCTAAAGCGAAGTGTGGTTACTGGTTGATCTGTGTTGATATATACACTATTGACTCAAAGTTTGAGGTTGTTAAGATGTCTTTATGTTTTTGAAAGTCTCTTCTGCTCACCAAGGCTACATTTTTTTGATCAAAAATACATGTTTTTAATAAAGACTTTCTTTAATTTATTGCTGTAATGCATAGCTAATTTTTCAGCATCATTACTCCAGTTTTAAGTGATCCTTCAGAATCATATATATATATATATATATATATATATATATAATTTGATGATCAAGACACATTCCTTATTATCATTGTCAATGTTGAAAAGTTAAAATAATTTCACATTACTATACCAAATGTGTTGATCACAAAGTAAATGAAAAAATCATTTCTAGCACAATCGAAACTGCAATCTTTCTAGCGACTGACACATAATAGAGTCATACCACCCAGGCATTCCTTTGTTATACATTAGGGTGGATATACACAGTGCAATAAGCCAGGAGGAAAGAAATCAGGCCACCCCATCACCATCCAGTTTCAGCACACTGGGACACGCAGAAATAGCAGGAGACATAGAGAAAAGATAATTTGCCATGACAGAGAGAAGAAAATTAGAGAAAGAGAAGACAATGAGAAACATAGTATCGAAGACACATTCTGTATTAGTGATGCAATTCTGCCCTCAATCTAATGCTAAAAGATCGACATTATTCTAATGTATACATAGACGGCTGGGTCAGTAATTTTTGTTAAAGAAATTAATATTATTATTCAGAAAAGATGCTTTAAATTGATCACAAGTGACCGTAGACATTTATAACGGTAAAAAGTTTCTATTTTAAATAACTAACTTTCTAATCACCAAAGAATCCTAAAAATGTGTCATGGCTTGCACAAAAATATTATATAGGCAGCATAACTGTTCACAACTGTATGCATGTTAGAATGATTGTGTGACACTGGAGTAATGTTATATTCTTATTAATGGGAAAGAAAATAATATAGCATAGGTTTTCATTTTTAAATGACCTGGATAAGACAGAGGGCTAGACTTCAGAAGGGGAAAAAAGTCGATAGGTGTGACCTCCCAGACAAAAATCAAGTTGTTTCAAGTCAACAGGAGGACTGATGCCTTCAACAAGCTGTGTGCTCTATACCTGTCATGACTTGCAGGGAGAAACCAAAGCTGCCACAACCTAATGCAGAGATAAACTGGGACATCACTGTACCTAGATGTTTCTAGAGCAACTTCCAGAATATCTAGAGCTTTATGTTAAATGTTTACCACACAGTTTCATAGCTTACAATGTGGAGTGCCTTTTCATTACTGTAAAATAAAAGGAGACATTTTCAGAGAGAGAGAGAAACCACGTAGTGGAGATAGTAAAGGAGGTGTATTTCCGTGATGTGTGCACATAAGTGTGTGTGGAAGTAGATTCAACTGGTGCGAGACCGGTCACTTGAGTCACTGCGTGGTCTAATGCTGTCCTCTGACTTCTCTAATTTACTGTATAAGCATAGCCATTTCAGTATGTCCCTCCCTCTAAACTTACAGCTAGTAGGTTAGCTAAGGTTGAGTGCCCTGTGCTATTTTGACTTTAGTGGTAGAGAGACAGCAAATTAACTTAAAGTGGATTGAGGGTTTAGGATTACTTCATCTGGTTATATGGTCTCAAGCATGAGCGGCAAGGAGAAACGCCTCAAAGCTATGCAAGAGGTGGAGGAATCACAAATGTAGCAATGTTCGATTGGTCTACTTTCTGCTCTTTATGACATCATGTCCAATCAGGAAGCTCCTTCAGTGGAAACATCTATTAGAAAGATATCAGGATCGTCAGAGGCAAGGCAAAGGTCAGGTGAAAAGTCTCAGGATATCCTGCATCTATAAACAGTTGGCTACCAGATGTTCACTTTCATAATTTAGCCGTTTTATTGTTTTAATTGAGCATGACAAAAGTCAGCATGAAATTAAAATATAGATTCTATAGATTTTACTGTGAAAAATTAATCCGTACATATATTTTATTTGTTAAAAGAGTTATTAAGCTCATCATTTTGATCTTCTGGTCAAAACGACAGCAGGTTTATATTTTATTTACATGTACATTTTAGAGAGATATATATATAATGTACATTCCTAACACCATATTTTGTTTTATTACCTTTGCCTTAAATTAGAGAAAACTAGTCAATGCCGCTTCGTGAGCGTTTACACAACAGCTGAGGGAGTGACTACGATTTTTACATATTTCACTCTTCTGACCAATACTGAATTTTTTTTGTCAAAAAACACACCATATTCTTATGCTGTTTTATGTACCGTTTTAATGTACAGAGCATATGTGGAAAAACCCCCTCTGATTTTGACTGAGCCTTTTGACCGAGTATAGATATTAATATGAAATATAGACATGGTGTTAGTAGACTAGGCTAAATCTAGGTCTGTGAAGCCTTTGGAGCATGTAATGCTATGCTATGCATACTTTTCTATCCTTTGAATTGAGTGCATTAAGTGTCTCCTTATCGGGTTATTTGCATTGATACACTGATATGCAGGCCGAGATTCTCTCATTGGCTGAGCTGACTAAACAAAGTGCGCTCATTCCAACTAGTGTCAGTTCCAAAATTTATATTGCGTTTCCTTTGTTTGCTATCATTAATTATACATATATTCTGCATTGTACCAGCCACCCTGCTTATGGTAGCAATTCAGTGTGAATTGAGGTTAAATTGAATGCCTATAACAGACAAACAACATGCTCACACCCTCTGACCAATGAACCTCCGTTATTTGACCAGGAATTTATAAAAGAAATGAAGATCCAAAAAAATGGCCTTCAATCCTGTTCTAGTAAGATCGAAGACAGCAGTGGACAAAACGCAAATAAAATCAAATTAAACAAACAATCATTCATAGTTCGGATAGGAAAACATCATCTCTTTTTATCTCATATGGTATGCATCCATTCAAACGCTATTTTTGAACAAATTCGTTGGATAAGTATAATATTAGTATAATAAGCATTACACAAATAAGACTTTAAAGATCTCAAGGATATTTGCAGGCTTTCATAACCGTGGATTGCTCATTTTTCAACTTACTGTATGATTTCAGATACGGACTGAAGTGAATCAACATAATCCTTTTGAAATAGGACCTCTCATGTCACTGAACTGTTGTAACATATACCTGCCTAAACATAACAATTAACATATTTTTAGATTTAAATACTATTTGGTTCGGCAGCGACATCTAATAAACCCATTCTTATCATGTTGTAAAAAAATCTACAAGCTGGCAAATTACCATCACATCATAACCAAATACAATTATATTTACATAATCAATAACAGTTAACAAACGCTTGGCATGGTGGTAATGACAGAAGTGTTTGCCACTGTGATTCAAATTAATATGAAATGATGCGTGTACATGTTTTTATGCTTTTATGAAAATATGCAAAGCGTTTTCACACTTCTTTTTAATTTATCATACTGGGGAATTTTAAACGGCTGGGTAGACTCACAAAACCAACTGAAGAATTCTAGCTAATGTAAAACTTTACAGTAATTCATGAGAAAACATGCATTTAAAATGACCCCAGGGGATAGAAAAGGTCCCCCAATTTAGCAAACGCCCATCTTATAACTAATGGCCGAGCAAAGTCAGGTTTTTCTGGAGAATCGACCAGTGGACTCAAGTTGTCAACGGATCTATTTTCCACGCAAACCAGCTCTCGATCAGCTTGACAGCCGTATCGATTGAGCAGCAGCTACTAACGTTAGCTGCCACACAATGTTTCTCTTTCCCCGCCGCGCCATTACATTTGATCCCTGCTCGCTCAGAAACAGAATTTACACCGGAATCTATACGTGTTTTCCGTCTGTGTTTCTCCCTTCACAGCGTAACGTACAGAGCCTAGCAGCCCTGAACGTGGGCCACACTGACAGCCATGGCTCTGTTTTATCAACAACGGCTTTGATCACGACACCGCGAGCGCATTTCCAGCCCGTCAAGGCTTCAGAAACGCGCGTTAAACGGCCAATTGATCCGAAGCGCAACTGTTTCGGTGATATCTGCTATATCTGGTACATTTGCAGCGGTTTAGCGAGGGCTGTAAGGGATCCTTACCATTCTGTCGCCGGGCTTGTCTTCGTCTTGTGCAGAGTCGCGCGGAACTAGAGTCGCTGACGGTTATTTTTCTGCGCGAGGAAGTCGCAGGGATTTTCTTCTCCTCGGGTTTTCAGTCGACGGACGACGGATTCACTGCAGTGGCTTCGGTAGCGTTAGGTCCGCAGCGGAGGGGGAAGAGGCAGTGGGTTGAGTTGGTGGTGGAGAGAGAAAGAGAGGGAAGGAGGGAGGGAGCGAGGGAGACTCGGCGGAGCGGAGGGGGGAGGTGCATTAGAACAGCACATCCGGGTATTTCTGCCTTATTTTCTCTCTCGAGCATTTGCATCATTAGCGCTGATCAAGTGGTTTTGCATCTCAGGTCTGAAAGAGAAACTTAGTATTTGACTTTAATGAAGAGTACTGGTTGTCGTTCAGACAAAAGATATTCCAGTTTGCAAATATATGCCTAATTTGTAATGGCCTTCAGTATTGGCACATGCTGCGTTATCTGATTATGATAATAAAGTTACAAAACAGTTATTGTGATTTGAAGGAAATATGATTAATTATGGTAGAATTATGGTTAAACACCTGTATATTGTTTTTTTTAAAGCATTTTTTAATATGAACAGCTTAAAATCTAATTTTCAAAACTTTCCCCTATTGTTTTATTAATTGTCTTGATTTGTCGCGAGGCCGCTTTTGCATTAATTTTGTGATCATTTCTAAATAAAATGTTATTTCAACCATGTTATAACCATTTCTTGAACTGAACTTCAAGAATTGTAATGATTGGAAGAATTATGGCTAAATACTATACATATTTTTTGCAATGCTGTACATGAGCAGCTTAATATCAGTTTACCTTTTTATTTATTTTATTGACTCATCTATATCCTAAAGGGCTTTTATTGTACGGTCTGCTTTAAAAAAAAGTTTTTGCGACTATTACTAAGTAAGATGTAAATTATAAAACAGTTTTTGATACATATACATTTTAAGCAGTGTTTTACATGAGAAGTTTTATATGATTTTGTTTATTTTCTTGATTCATATATATGTCCTAAAAGGCTTTTACCATAAAGCCTGTTTTTTTAAAATCCTTACTGTGACCATTTCTAAATAAAATTGGTTTAAAAAAGTTTTATTTGTAATAAATATGATTAGGATTATGGCGTAATAATCCACATAAATAAATGCCATAATGCCAAAATGACACATAAATGCCTGTTTTTTTGTTTACTTTTTAAATAATGTTTATCTTTATTTTCCTGATTATATTGTTAATTTTTACACTATTTATGCAGGTATTTGCATCTTAACGTGTCCTAGCTTTATAAACATACTTAAAAAAAAAAAAATCATGTTTTGTTAGCAGTAGCTGTCTGTTCACATATAAAGTGATGTTATAAATAATCTGGTCATCTCTAATGTATATTAACTATAAGGTTACTAAATTATATAAAAGGTAAAAGCTAAAAACAACCACCACATAAATATTTTCGATTTATTGCATATTTTGTACTTTCTTTCTTCTTTCTGTCTTTTATTGGCTGGTATTTTCTTAAACCATAATGATTTTTTTTTTCTTTCAAAACAGAACTGAACTTCAAGCAACGAGATATTCTTACAAAAAGGTCAAAAGTTTGGCTCCAAGTCACAGAAAAATCAAGAATGATATTCAACAACACACTAGACACCCCACGAGCAAACAAATAATCAGAATATGAGTAAAAATTGGCATAGAATTAAGCAACTGCATTTCTGATTCACATCTAACTCTCACCAGCGAACTAATGCTTCTGTGAAAAATAGGCAACATAAATAACAGTTTAAGCAGTGAAAAACAGTAACACAAAATAGGAAGTAATTAAACATCCATTCACACCATACAGAAACACACGCCTGTCACAAATAAATCATTGTTTTACGCTGGTCCCAAAAGACCACAAAATTAACTGACTGGTCTTTACTTATATAATATTACATTATACATACTAATATAGAGTATCATGTATAGCCTGTGTATGTTCATACAGCACCTTTTTGAGCAAGCATTGGAGCACTGCCCGTCACTAAAACAGCAAACCGCTGGGGTAAATACAGGCCTGCAGTGTAATTTTCTCATCTGAGTCTTGATGAAAGATGGTCTTGGTGTGTTTGTAACCATAATAGAGCTGACATGTGCTTTGCAAAGGACCAAGAGAAAGCTGTAAATTCGGTCTCATTCAAATAACCCTCCACCCAAAATATCACCATCTTTTTCATAGTTTCACCAGCTCAGGCCAGATACAGAGAAAGAGACATAAATGGGGAGAAATTCTGTTCGGACTGAAACTTTCGGATCATGCATGAGCAGTGGTACAACGAATAGATGCAGTGCTTGAACAGATACCCTGATGGATCACTTAATAGTCACATCTGATTGCACTTGAGCACTTTGCAGTCATCGATCTCGCACACAGCGACCCCATGATGGTTACAGGACATCTTGTGCAGGTTTGCTGCTGCTCCGGTCATCTTTTACTGGAAGACCTCTTTGTTTATCCACATGAGGCTACGGGTCTCGTTGGGCTTGGCTTCGTACTCGATGCAGTTGAAGCTGTTGCCGAACTGGCAGTGCTCTCTCTTGTAGTAGTTGTAGTATTTCACTTGCCATACGGTTTCAAACATGCCGGCATCTTTGAACTGCCAACAAAAGATGGAAGGTTAGGAACATTTTACAGCGCAATTATTTTTGTATACTCAATCAGTTGAATGATTTGTCTTTAGTTACAGAAGGGTGGTGCCTTCATACCCATGCAAAAATAACAGTGTTTTGACACTGTAAACAAACCTGATATGTTACATGTTAACTACACATTTAAACATGGGTACAGTAGCAACCTGCTTAGATTTAGTTTGCAGTTTATACAATCATTTGCAAATATTTTAAGTTGCACTCGTCTGCATTGCAAAAAGATTTGTTGAAGTTGTAAATAAAACAGATTATTGCATTACAAGAAAATATAATTTCGCTCACACAGTTCAGTTCATGTTTAATGGAATTTTTAGGTGGAACTTATAGCAATATCTAAGTGTATTTTTTAAACATGTTGTATGTTTTGAAATGTACTGTAAACATATATTGTAAATAACAAAATAATATTGCCCAAATATATATGGGCCATTCTACAGAACTGGTGCAAATTCAGAGTTGGAAACGTCTTAACAAAAGAGTTATTTTTTTTAATAGTATGTATGCAAATTGTGTGATATTCAAGATTCAGATTTCTATTGTGCAGTTAAATGTTGTTCTGAAACTACTGAAACAAAGTAAAAAAAAATATATTGACCTATAACATTTTGCTTACATCTACATTAGGAAACAAAATCTCTACTAAACATTTCCACAGCTTAAGTTCAGTTGCTGCCTTAAATTGTAAAGTTTAATGGCTATAAAAGAGAAATAAAGAAGTTCACATTTGTTAAATAAATTTGATGTGTTAAAGTAATGGGCGGTGGGGGGAGACATATTTTGACATGATTTCCAGAGCCCTGTTGCCATGGTGTTAGCCTATATGAGGTTGCTATATGCTGTTCTGGACCGTTTCTTATTGGTCCAGGTCAAACAGCCTATCCTCCAATCTATATGACATTCTGACCAACAAATACGACTTAAAAACTAGAAATTGTTTGCCTGATTTATCATATATCAGGTACATCATGTGTAACACATGCACAATCTCCTCAGTAGTTTGAGGCATAATTTAGGTCCAAAACAGTAACAAGTGAAATCTAATGCTTGGTGTCATATCCTTTATCCTCAGTATGATCAACATCTATCTAGCAAAGCATAAACTCCATATGACTTCATAATAAATTCTATGCTATTCTACTGTAATCCCGGCTGGGCTGTGTTACCTCTATGGAGACCTGCACAGGTTGTCTGTCCCCGCTCTTGGTGTGTGGCACTCCCTCAGTGTCGTAGTTGCCATTGTAGACGATCTGCTCGTCATCTTTGGACTGCTGCTCCAAAGGAAAGCTCTTTCCGCCGATTCCCATTGTGCTGAAATCCCATAGAAACAAGCGTCAGGCGATCTGCTTGTTCAGCTTATTTGACACACATCTGAAATTCCTTCTGTCAATTAAACATTAAAGGCTCGTGCTTTTGTAACACATCCCCATGGCTTAGTTTTACAGCGTTTCCAAATAAGGCAAGCTAATGCGCAAAAAGCATCGTCTTATGAGCATGCATACGTGCGTAAAAATCGTCTTATGAGCATGCATACATGCAGCAGTCTATTTAGCAATATCTATACGATATATTTAATTTGTTACATCAGCGCAGGTGCACCTTTCGATCTCAGAATTGCGAAAAAAATCGAGTGCTAACAGCTATTTATATGCAATCACCTATATCTTATCAGAAGCATATAAACAGGATCAGCTTAATCGCGTGTTTGACTTACGCGGCCTCCGCGCTGCCCGGCTTCACGATCACCTCGATTTTGTATTTGGATCCCGTTAACAATTTGATTGTCCTGCTCTGGCCGAACCTCGTCCCGTCCACTTTGTAAAACACGGGCCCGTCATTGGGTTGTATTTTCAGGGAAATCGCGACGTTTATTATCGCTGGAACGTCGGCCATGGTCGCGAGATAACAGAGGGCGATGTTTTTCCAGGGCTCCCCGTCACTAACGGGATGGCGGATGGTCCCAGGAAGCTGTTGAGAGATGCTGTGACGTATACACAAGCCATCACACCCATTCTAGCCATGCAGTACAGAGAACACATCAACACACATGCATATGGCTAACCTGGGCTCATAATACAGCAAGGACCATTAGGTTTGCGCTGGGTCAACAAACTCACGCTAAAATAGGCACTGCTACCCTCGATTATTTGTTTATGTATTTCAGTCATGTGTTGTGTATTTTAGGATTCCAGATTATTATAAATGGTTAATTAAGCATTAAATTTAGATCCCAATGGCACTGTGTTCACTGTGTGATACGTCCGTATCCTGTATCCTCGAGATTAAAACGGTCTCTGTCCAAAGTGCTGAAACTGAAGAATCATGTGGTGCTTCTCTGAGTGGCCACTGGGCCATTTTTATAGTGATAAAAACTACATTTTAAATGTCCTAAACACACCATTAAGTGATTAGTGAGGTTGAAATGTTAACAAAACATTCATATAATTAACTAAATTTAATATAAACCTATTTTTGTCTTTGCAGGAAGCTTTGCAACAAAATAGTAGCAGTTATATAAAAAACATTAGTTCTGATTAAAACAGGATGTGTGTGAATATTAAATGGACCAAAAAAAGTGTCATATGACATTTTAACTAATACAATGAAAAGGAATATATGTTTGAGAAATCAGATACGCATATGCAAGTTATTTTCTCATTTCACATTTATAATAGTTTTATCTCAGATTCATCCATTATGCGCTATTTTATGAAAATGCTCTCACTCTTAGGCCATCCATGATCTAAATTAGTTTGTTTCTTCATTTGTAAATGTAACATTACATCAATTGCTCACTAATTTATTCTCTTTAGTAAATGGGTGCTGTCAGAATGACAATCCAAACAGCAGATTAAAAAAACATCACAGTAATTGTGATTTAATCCATACCACCACAGTCCAACAATTAATGTCTTTAATTTATTAATAAATTATTTCATTTAATTTAACTAAGAATGAGATTTAGCATCCTTTTTTATTTTATTTATTTATTTATTTAGGTCTAATAGGACAAAAAGTTACTAAGTTCAGCATGTGTATTTATTTGTCCCCGTCACTATACTGGAGTGTTAGGACCCACACAGACCATAGTGTGAGAACTCCCTGCTGGCCTCTCTAACACCTCTTCTAGCAGCAACCTAGTTTTCCCAGGAGGTCTCCCATCCAGGTACTGACCAGACCTAGCCCTGCTTAGATTCAGTGGGCAATCAGTCTTGGGCTGCGCGTCACCTACAGTTACCATTCGGAGATAAAGAGGATAAGACAGGGAAAAATGCAGTCAGTGTTCTAATAATAAAACCTGTGGAACAAACTTTTTAAAATGAAATAGGCCGTTTCCATTTCACAGCATGCCATTTTACAGTGCTAGTTCATACACAGTGAATATGAATATGCATGTATGAAAAAAGGTGTTTTACATGCTTTTAAATGCAACAATATTTATATAATACAGAAATAGAAAGAGAGGCCAGCAGTGAAGAAGGAAGTAAAGTACTGGGTAACATAATATTAATATATTAGCTTTGATAAAATAATAGTTGCATGATTTAAGGCAAAATGCTCTTTGGCAGTGACTCCTAAAAAAATAATAATAAATGAACACAAATCAATACTTTGATCAATATGTGCAGTTATACAAAAAAAAAAAACCTCTCTCTGTTCCATCTATAAAATCATTCCATCATATGAAACCTATAAAACCTCATTCTCCATTAGTCTCAGTGGAATTAAGGTAATACAATTTAAAAAGCCACATTATCATGTATTCTGACCTCCACAGTCTTTGTGCTTTTTTTTTGCAATACCGATAATGAAATGATTTGCCCAGCAAGTGTTTAAGCCATAGTGCTTCCATTGTAGACGCAGCTATATTTCAGTCCATTGGCAGGATCCCAAAAGTCTCTCTCTGATTTATCTATCCAGTTCCGCCTCCAGTATCTCTCCCCAGGTCTCCACGTCCAGTGGACACATGCTGTTGGGCGGGATATCGTCAGCAGAGCGGATATTACTGTATCGGCCCTTCAGCCACCTCCGCTTTACGCAGCTTTTCCTGTAGTTATGCACAAGAGTGACCTGAACCAAAAAGGAAAGGTAAATGAGAAACAACCAACAAAAAGGAACAAAACAAAGCAGAATTTTAACACAAACCTTCCATGAACACCCAGCAAGCCTGTCTCCATCCACCTCCCTCCTACAAATAGCTAGCACCGTAAGACATTGGCTCCTCCACAGCTGATCGCTGCCCTCGATTATATCATTCCAGTGTCTGCAGGTGAGTGACGCCCGGCACAAACTCCTGACGTCCAGCTCACTGAAGATCTTAACACTCATCTCTGTAGGAAGGGTCTCTGTAAAGTTCTGCTGAAGTGGATCCTGGTCACCAGAAATCATGCTGGATCCTCTATCTCGGCTGGAGATGGCGCTGTGGCTCCTTCTACAGACATTCTGCATCTCTTAGTGTCCTAGAACAGTTTCGGTTTTATTTTCTTTCAACACCAGTTTTTGGTATAACAGAACATATGTGACCCTGGGGCACAAAACCAGTCATAAGAAGCACGGCTATATTTGTAGCAATAGCCAACAATACACTGTACCGGCCAAAATTATAGATTTTATGCCAAAAATTAGTAAGATATTTTGTACATGTCCTACCTTAATATATCAAAACGTTATTTTTGATTAGAAATATGCATTGCTAGACACTTTCTTTTGGACAGCTTTAAGTAATTCTCTCTCTCTCTCTCTCTCTCTCTCTCTCTCTCTATATATATATATATTGTGCACCCTCAGATTCCAGATTTTTATATCGTTGTACCCCAGCCAGATATGGTCCTATATGCTAATACACCATACATCAATGGAAAGCTTATTTATTCAGAATTGAGATCGCTTTTTGATTACCATTATGACTAGTTTTGTGGCACATGACAAATAATGCATTATCTAAGCAACACAAGAGTTATAACTTTAGCGTTCTTGTAACTAAACGATCGCAGTATCTGTTCGTTCGTTCTCGGACAAAGCCCCCGACAAAGTAAATCTAGCTAACCAGTGGCTAAAACAGATTTTAAAAACAAATACGAAACGGTCACATCTATACACTTGTATTCTGTACGACAAATGATTGATATTTAAATAAACTAAATATTTTATTTGTAAAGATTCATACCGACGGTGGCCTCTCTGTGACAGCTGGGGATTTAAACGTCAGTGTTTGTTTACGCCGGAAACGTCACTAGGCAAACCTCGCCCCTTTCCTCCCGCGCATGCGCGTCTCTCCAGCGGAAATTTAAAATTGTTTTGATTCTGCGTCATTGTAGTGCCCAATTTGAGTCATATAGGTTATAGCTTTTATCATTCAGGCACTACATTTGTGCACCTTTGTGGGCAGACATTTAAATAGTGGGGCCACGTGCGTGTTTGTACAGCGCATGCTCGTCGCGGAGTTCACCGGAAGTCCGAAAATAAACATTATTATTCATTTCTTATCACACATCTCAGTCAACGCAGTCATTTTCCTCATGGTTTTTCATGTACACCAAGCGGCGAAAAGTTGACTCTAACGAATTCGTCTTCGCAAGCTGATTAAATAGTAAGTGATGTATTTCTTAATGTAATAAGGGGAGAGTTTATGCTGCTTATAAAGTTTTGAAACGCAGCGCGTGAGAGCCCAAAATCAGCTGAACAACATTTGTACGCACTTTAAAGTCAATTAAAGGATTTTTTCTTGGTGAACTTGAAGTCCAAACAGGTTTGTGTGTCTTCTTTTGCACAGATGCCAGGCTTTGAGCTGGAGCAGGTGGACGGTGGCAGTCCTATAGAGCTGCCCTATGGGGAAACTGTCCTGGGGAGAGGACCATTTCTAGGGGTAAGTGGACTGTTAGTACTAGTATGCAGTAGATTTTCAATGATATGGCATGTTCTCTCCATTGTGTAAATTCTCAAGTCATATTAATTGATGATAATTTAAGTGGCTGAACTTGAGCCAAGTCTGCTGTGCACTTTTACAGAAATACATTGTCACAGCCAAATAGTCATAGAGGAAATCCTCAGGTAAAAACACTGTCTGTATGTTAAAGCTGCATGTTTTTGCATCATGTGCAATGGGTTTATATAGATTTGTGTTTCGGCGTATTGAATGTTTTTTTAAAATTTATTTTGGTTTTAATGTAGAACACAAAAAACATGCTACTTTCAGTTTCATGCATCAGTCATTTATCATTCAGCAATGACAAGCAAAGCCCACTAGATGGTCCCCCAAGCTCTTATGTGTGAGTGTTTGAAATAGGTGATACTGTGGTGGAATTCATAGTGTTTTTTTGCATTGCACTAACACAGGGGTTTTTAAAGTTTAAGACAGCGGGCCTTCTTTTGACACAACAACAAGCACACGCAAAGATACACGCACAGAACAATGTCAGACTGTGAACTCCTTTTTATTATTTGTGCTGACGTGACTTTTTCTTCACCCTGAGGTTTATCCGTGACACTTTTTGGTGTGAAAGGGCTTTTACATTTGCTATAAATAGAACTTCCTATATTAAAAAACAACCATGCAAGCTCTGCCCATATTTAAAAAGTAACGCAAAGTAACGTAATTAGTTACTTTTTTTAAGGGAGTAACGCAATATTGTAATGCATGACTTATAAAAGTAACTGTCCCCAACACTGATAGCAAGTAGGTTAAAATAAGGTTTTTAAAATAAGAATAATGAAACAAATGGGCTTTGTTTGTCACACACCGAACAAGAAGTGCACCAGTTAATCGTCTTTCGGGTTTAAGCCCTGAAGTTGAAGGCTTTGAATCGGGGGTCTCATAAAGCGTCGTTATACCTTTATTGGCAGGCTTACATTGGTTAGAAAGCATGAAATCATGTTTGCTTTAAGGTAACTTATTAGTTAGTATGCACACATAAGTTGACATAAAAATAAATGACTTGTCATTGTCTTGCCAAAAATTTGCTGTTTCATGAGTTAACATGTGGTCTTCGAGTCGTTTCATATCATGGGGTCTTTAAATCAGCCAGATCACAGTGAAGTGACCTCATGGTGTCAATGTAATGTTCTGCTACACATGATGAATGACACTGAACTCCAGCGCGCAGTGTTTATGAGAGTGGTGGGTGCCAGTGTACATTTATGATTGGAAGTGACATTGAATGCCCTTCATATAGAAATGCATGCACTTCTGGTCAAAGATTTTTGAAATGTATTTGAAAGAAATCTTTTAGTGACAGCAAAAAACAAAACATTAATATTGTGAAATATTATTACAAATTTTCTATTTGAACACATGTATTTTAATAAATTTTTAGTAGAATTAATGTGATTTATTCCTGTAATGCAAAGATCAATTTTCATCATTACTCCAGTCTATGGTGTCACATGATCCTTCAGAAATCATCCTAAAATGCTGATTTGCTGCTCAAAAAAAATTTCTTAATACTATTTGTCCAGAAAACTATTTTTTGGTGGAAACTGAGACATGTTTTTCCCAGGATTTTTTTGCATGAATATTAAGTTCAAATGAATTGATATTTATTTAAGTGTATACATGTTTTGTAACATTATACATTTCTGTCTCTTTTGATCAACTGAATACATACCTGCTGAAGAAAAGTACAAATATCTTATAAATTTTGCAAATGAATAATTTTTTAAGAAATAATTTTGCACCAATATTCACCAGAAACCTTCACCTTGCTTTTTAAGATATAACATAATTTCACTTTGTCTTTGCTCTGCACCAGGTCAATGATAAGAGAGTGTCCAGAAACCACGGCATCCTTGAGAACCTGAAGAGCCAGCTGCGTCTGAAGCCTGTAGGTTTTTATTAGTCATCTGATGTGAGCTGACGGTAGTTTTGTCATTTTCCACTCTTCTGTCGAATAAAAGCACACTCGCCTTTGATGTTAAGGCATCAAAAGTTTTTAAATAGGAGCTCTCTTCTCGCATCTTTCTCTCTTGAGCTGCTGTCTCTCTTAATTACATGTGTTGTTAGTCATGCTGTCATGGCAACTGATTGCATTTGGGTAATGTTCGCCTCCATTGATCTTTCGTTTCTGAGTACATAACAAGTCCTTGATTTCAGAAAACTCATAAATATTCATATTATTAACACCTAACTGAGATAATTACATTGTTTTTTTAATTATTATTTAAAGCTATATAAGCTCGGTTTGGTGTTGTTATTATCAACTAAAATTATTAATAATGTTTTTCTGAATTTAAATAGACTTGAAATATTGGGGGGGAAAAATTAGATGGAAAAAAATGTAACTAAACAGTTTTTTAATTAAACGTTTAAACTGCGCTAAGTACTCAAATAAATATAAATGGAAATAAAAGTAAAGGTTTATTTTAAAAACCTATTTCTCACTAACGCCTAGCAGGCATATTCCTAGCATATTGGCTGGTTATTAGGGCTTATAAAGCACATATTATTGGCTTATTCTGCATGACCATAATTTAGATCTCTTAATCCACTCCTTTGTTAAAAGTAATGACTAACTTACTAACTATTTATTAGCAGCAACTCATGAGTTTGAGTCAAAAGCCATAATAATTTTTTAGTTAATAGTGCGAACCAGAGCTTAAAATAAAGTGGTACTAGAAAATAAAATTATATCTAATTAGAAGTATACAAAATGAACAAATATGACGCAATGAAATGATTAAATCTAAAATTAAAATGAAAACCAAAAGATATATTAAAAGAGAATTTAAAATATGAAGAAAAAAAAAAATATATATATATATATATATATACAACTTGTTTTATTTAATTTAATTTTTTGAGAATTTCTTATCAAAGCCACAGGTTAGCATTTAGTGCACATGCCTTTAAAATATCTAGCCATTGTTTCCGGCCTGTTTCTACTAGACCTGTATGTAAAAGATGTATGCAAAAAGGACTGTTATTTGCTTGTGACTGAGCAGTATTCCTCTCTTCCTTCTATCCTCCAGACACATCTGAACCCATGTTTTATTCAGACGAACATTGTGGCTGCCCCTCAGCCACTGGAGAAGGACCAGTGGCATTGCCTAAAGGAGGGCGACATCTTCTCTCTCATGCCCGGGAAATACATTTACAGAGTGCATGTCAAAGAAGACGATCGAACCCAGAGGTGATTTAGCCTGTCACTCACAGGCATTCGTTTATTATTCAGCAACAAAATAGCAGAGGATCTTCAGCATGTTTGCAGCATGTTTATTTAAATTAAAGTAAAGGGTTAATATATTGGTGTTGAATGCATTTTTTTGAAGTCCACATTAAATCAAATTGGCCTTATGTGTTAATATAACAACATTTTTGTTTTTATTTCCGAAATAAAGTACTACATTGTTGAATACTCTCATGTTTTGGAAGTAAAATAAGTTGCACATGTTTCACATTGACTTCAATTCAAGATCCGCATGAATATTCAAATGCATTCATGCATTGCAGTGTTATTGTTCTTTGTCATCTTAAAATAGCACCCTTTATTAAGGCCAGTCATTTATCTGGTCTGTCTGTATTCCCTCTAGATGTGATAAAAAGCGTCTGGTTGAATGTATTCATTTTGACCTTTTCCCTTAAAACCGATCTGTGACCGCTGGGTTCAGATCAAAGCACGCTTTTATTGTCTTTCTGTATAATGAGCACACTGGGCTTGAATGGACACATTCAAAACGGACGCTCCGATAACACCTAGATGATAAACAAATGATAAGAGCTGCTGTGACGAACTTATTTGCATGCATTTAAAATCATGCTTTTCATCTGTGAAATTAGACTATTAGGTGACAGTCTTCCTCATGGTGCACTCGTGCTGACGAGGGATTGTTGATGTGGTTGTTGTTGAAGACTGGTGAGGGATGAGCAAAGTTTGGTGCTTAGCTTAAGATTTTCAGTGCTGGTTGTTGATAGAAACAGTCAGGCGTTTGAGGAGGAGATGATGGAAGTGGAGAAGTGTTCGAGTGGACCAGTAGCACCCTCTCTAGACTCGGCCACACTTGAAGACAACAGCTGCATGTCCACCACCCAGAGCGCCACACTCACAGACGATAAAGGAACGAGTGATCCTTCACACACTCTTTCCTCTCTAAATGAGGTGTGTTATTTTGCGTACTACATACAGTATAAATGCAGTATATAGGTTTTTCTTAATGCATAGGAACCCAGAGAAAAGATCCAGTATGAAAAAACACAATTTCCAGGTTTGGATAAGTATGCAAAAAGAAAACGCAGTGTCGAAAAATGTTAGTGTTTCCATACTATTGTGCCTATTCTGATTATTTCATCAGTAATAGGAAACTCTATAGCATATCCTGCCATTGGTTTGGAAATATGGTGCTCTAAAAATAGCAATAATTATTAGATCATAATAAGAAGTCTTTCAAAGACCTTTCAGGATTCTTTGATGAATAGACAGTTCAAAATAAAAGCATTTATTTAAAATATATTTTATATAGCCTCATAAATGTCACTTATGAGGTCGCTTTAATACTTCCTTGCCGGATAAAAAATATTAATTTTTACAGTAAGGTTTATTAGTTAACATAAATGAAGTACATTAGTTAACATCAACTAAGATTAAACAAGACTTCCTCATTTATTACGCTTACTAATGCGTTAATAAAATAATAACAGTGCTTGTTAACAGTAGTTAATGCACTCTGAGCTTACGTCAACTAACAATGAACGATTACTAACATTAACAAAGATGAAAAAATACTGTAATAAATGTGTTGATCATTAGTTATTACATTAAATTATGTAAAGTGTTTCCTCTTTTTAAATAAAAAATCTTTTTGACACCCAAATTTTAAACGGTTGCACATTTGCAATATTAAATATATTGCATATTCAGGGATTTGGTGGTTTAAATAGATGCTTCTCACAAAAATTAAAGTTCTGTGTTCATTTAGTCACCCCTTGACTTGTTCCAAACCTGTATGAGTTTCACTGACTGCCATAATATGGAAAATAGCACAATGAAATTAAATGACTATTGTCAACTGTTTGTACAAAACCATTCTTCAAAATATCTTAATACAGGTTTGAAACAACACAAGGGTGTTCAATTTTGAGTGAACTGTCCATTTAAACATATGGACACAAGCACGATTGTATTGTATCCTGATGTTTCTTCCAGTAAGCAGTTCTTTTCTACTTGTTTTATTCCAGGAGCAGCAGGACTCATGCTGTTATGACTGCTTTTGCGATTATTTCTACATTCCTGTCACATCAAGTGCTCTCTGTTTGCTGTTTAGTTCCTCACTAGAATTCATAAAAGCATTTAATACCTGTCTGTTCTATGTTTTTTTATTATATTTATACATTGTATAAAATCCTATATACCCTCCTTTTAATCATATAATTTCTCTCTTTTATGCCTGTCTTTGTCTTTACATATAATTCTATAACCTACTGTTCTTCTGTAGTGCTTGAATATTGACTAATGTTGTCTTTATTAACTACAACTCCCTCATAAAACATCATTTATATTTATAGATTTTTAAACATTAAGCAGTTTTCCCTATTAAACCTGTTTTTATTTATTTGATTCTCTTCCCTGACCTTGTGCATTTATCTTCTATATACAGTACCTTTCTTATCCATGATCTTCACTTCTTTGCCCTACTGTTTTATAATGTTCTGTATTTTTGCATCCTGTCCACCAGCCTACTTGGCTATACTCCTTTATACTATCATTTCCAAATCTAAATCTTTTTTTAATTTTTTTTTATAAGGAAAACACAAAAAGCCAACAGAACGAGTCTGATGTGCCACAGAAGAAGCGGATCTTACCGGCCTGGATGATGACTTCAGCCACAGGTACTGTCCCCATGGCGATAGAACACTGTCCCCATAGAAACAGATCCAGTTATATGTCTGTTCAGACCCATTCAAAAAAAAAAGCAACTCATCCATCAAGTGTCCGGTCGTCACGGTGACTCTACTCAGCCTGTTGTTGAGGAACAAAGTGAAGAAATGCAGAGAGCTAGTCCTCATCCACTTATCAAATCAGTTACAGAGCTGTGACTCGACCCAGCAGAACTGGGTTCAGATTGGGCCCAGATGTCCCCGTCATCCCTTAGGGTTACTCTCAGGCATCCTGCAGCTCTCCAGAAATGCAGATGTATCGCTAATATGCCTGCAAAAATGAACAAGCATGCTACACACTACTTAAATGGCTCATTAGCACCAAACCTGTTATATTTAGTACTCTTGGCACTGTGTAGGTTTTCCTATTCAGCTGATGTAACAGCAGCATGTGTCTTTAACCCTCTGATACAGGATGTCCATTACTTTACAGTCAAGTGTTTAAAAGCCTTTTTAACCATTCAGGGTGTGATGTTACATCCTTACCCATAATTCTACATCTGTCAGCTGCTTTTGAGGGTTTTTTGGTAATTAATGACAACATAAAATTGAAAAGTGCTAAAAATTTTTTTTTATATTTATTCTATTCTGTTTCAATTCTCTGAAAACATGTAATTTTAGTGAAATGTGAGCTTAATAAATTTGCATAGGATATTTTGTATGTGTATTTAATATTTAAGACAGGTAACATAATACAATAATTATTTATTCAATATTTAGTTCGGAGCTTTTTTGACATTTTCATTAAAATGTGTATTTTAGGGAAGGAGAAACTTGATCTTTATTTGGTTGTTTATTGTTATAATTTTTATTAAAAACTGAATATAAACAACATTTAAAGAAGTATTTCTATTCATAGACAGTTCAAAGAATTGATTCAAAATAGAAATTTTGTTTGACATTATAAAAGTCTTTTGATCAGCTCAGTGCATGCTCTCTGACCAATTCTCTCTATTAACTAGTTGCTTATTAGCATGGCTAATAAAAAAAACATATTCTGCATGACCATATTCTACGTCTCCAATCCTATCCAATACCTAAACTTAACAACTAACTTACTCACTATTAATAAGCAGCAAATTAAGAGTTAATTGAGGCAGAAGTTGTAGTAGCGAGAATTGGACCTTAAAGAAAAATTTTACTTAACCTGCCTCAAAAAACGAAACACATCATAGTTTTTTTATTGTAGGCCTGGCGTTGTTCGTCTACAGGACCTTTTCAAAACATCATGTGTAATTTTCTGTTATGCGTTTCTGAGCACAAGTACGTCTGAGACTGAAACTGCAGGTAAAATGGGTTGCGGATCCTTTAATGTGTGGGAGGACTGTCTAGCTCTTATCAGCTGAGCCGGAGAGCTCTTTTTGAACCTGCAGCAGTTCTTTTGGACTGAATCAAGAGTTGAGCAATCCCCTTCGTGCTCAGTGCACAGCACATACTCATCATCAGCCTGTTCCCTCTGCACACACTCACCGTGATGGACAGATGTTTGGAGAGACTGACTCATGAGTCATACATAAGCTGTACTGTTCTCTCTGTCTGCGAAACATCCATGTCACCTCCCTTCTCTGACCTTCTCGGTGCCGAGAATCCGTCAACAATACAAAAATGTTTTTTTCTGGCTCTTTTGGAGCAGGTGAGAGCACAGAGGTGAAGAAAACCCCTACAAAACCCAAACGAGTAGCGACACCCATGAGGGCAGCTGGACCCAAACGGGCTCGAGCCGCGCGAGTCTCATCTGAGGAAGAGAAGGTGGAGGAAGAGATGCCCAAAAGGAAAGCGAAGAGACTGAAGAGTGACTCTGAAGAGGAGTCTGTGCCTCTGGTAAATGAGCTGAAATATTAAACACAGTATGGTATTATTGACACCGCCGCATTACAGTATGCTACTGTTTAACATTTTAGTTTAGATTAGTTTCGGAAAATTCTATATTATTATTTATAATTAATATACTATTTTTCTATTGACCTGTATAATTTATTTGCTGTTGCTGTCACTTTATAAAATTGGTAATGTAAAAAAATCATAACTTTATTATAAATAAAAATGACTGTAAACTGAAAAAATCTTACACATTTTGTTTATATTTATATTACCTAATAAAATCAATTTGTTAGGTGTGTCAGTCTGGTGCCATATTGCCATTCTGGATATATTATTATTCAAATAGTATTCATGTAATATATTTAATTAATTAAATAATAATATATAAATTGTCTATAATAAATAAAATATATGTTTTAATTGTAATCATTGTGAAATGTGATTTATTGTTATTTGAAACTTTTAATAGTATGTTTCATTCGTAAAACCGGTTAGATATGTTTACTTGAATTGTCACACAGAATTAATATCTGCATTTTGTTGCCCTGAAATACAAGCAGAGCAGAGTATTAACTGTGTGCATGGATGTCCTGACAGGATGATGCAACCGCTCCCAAGAGCAGTAGAGTCGGATCAGTCCCGGACGGCACGAACAGCACAGGTTTGATGGAGCATGATGATGGGGAGAGAAAAACCGGTGGCAGGGGAGCTGAGGTCAGACCGGGAGCTCAAGCCGAAGACTCGAAGACGCAAGCAGAAGATCCCAGTGATTCTCAGGGCAGCCAGGGACGCTCTCAGAGGTCAAAGGTCACGGAGGAAGAGAGTAAAACGAAGGGGAAAACGCAGCGACGGACACAGTGTCCATACGGCAGCTCCTGCTACAGGTACTGCACCGCAAGGACCTTCAGTGAGCTGTTGCTTTCTAAACTGCTTTGGCATTTCTGTTGCCATAAACATAACTCCAAACACTGCTAATGAGTTTAATCTAGTTTAATTCATCTGAAGATAAAATGCTTTGAGAAGCAAAAGCTCATCTGGGATGTTTAAAATGTGCAAAGCAGCTCAGATAAAATGGTTTGCGAGTCATATGTCTTCCCTTACGTCTAAATTTTCAAAAATGTCTCTAAAAAGATGAGAGATAAAACGCAGCTGAGAGAAAAACCCGCTAAAAGTAAAAGTAAAGCGCGACGTGCTCTTATAAACGGTTTGCATTTGTGTGCGGTTCGGTTGTTGCAGCTCTTTTTGTTCTTTCCCTCCAAACATTATAACAATATACTTTAATTTTCAACCAGATTAGCTGTGAGTGTAATTAAACTGCCTGAATGCTCACGATTGAATTCATTTGCCTTATTGTGTTCCAGCACGCATTGCGTTTCTTTTGCCAATTGTGTTTTTTTCCTCTCTCCAGGAAAAATCCGGTCCACTTCCAGGAATGCAGTCACCCTGGAGACAGTGACTTTGAAAAAGAGGAGGAAGAGGAAGCTGAAGATGACAGGCCTGAGTGTCCGTATGGCACCCACTGCTACAGGTGAACAACTAACAACACTACACCTCACTTCAAGACAATCAGTGTGTATACTGTAACTATTTTTCAGAAATGTTTTGTTTAAATATGTACCAAAATAATAGTTAGTTACGGCCCTAGTGATCAGATACTGTCTCTTTCTACTACCTTTTAACATAAGACTGTCCACTTGTACACATCTGTGTAGGAAACACTCTCAGGGAGACCAAAGTAACATGGTAAAGATTGTAGCTAAAAGATCCAGCTATACTTTGCCCAGTTAATAAATCACAGCACATTAAGCAATCATTTTGTATAGAGGTTGTACACTAGAGGCTGGCGATGAGGTCGCTAGTGGGGGTTCTCATTACTGCTTCTTAGTAACGTCATTGTTGACCGCGAATAGGTTTCTTGCCGCTAAATACAAACATTTTGGAGGCAAATGACTAAATATAATATGAATATACACCGAGTCCATACATACAAACAAAAATCAGTACTTTTTTACCATTGCGTGTGTTTATCTATGAAAAACGCAAACGCCGTCATCACTGCTGGGGCTGAAAGGAGAATGAGCACGTGAGCATTATCTTCTTCTTTCTTATTGGCTGTCGCTCCCGAAAGCTCTCTTAATTTGCATAAAGTTGAGAGATTCTGAACTTTGTCGCGCCGCCGGACACGCCCACATGCGGTCGCTCTTGCCGCCGGAAAACGGCAGATCTCCATTGAAATGAATGGGATCGCGTCGCTTTCTCGCTGCGTGTCGTGTGTAGCGTGAACATGGCTTTAGGTGTGAGCAAATCATTGTTCTGAACAGACCTGCATGCACAAAATATAAACGGGGTTGCCAGGTTTTAATAAAAAAATCCACTATCAGAACTAGTCCAATACTAGCCTGGGAGTAAATCTAACATTAGTGCTCTCACTTCAACCCACTTAGTTGAAAAACAACCGGCAGCATCTATGAAAAAGTAGTCCAAGTTGTCACTATAATACAGATTCACCAATACTACATCCCTGCACTTCCACTGATTAGCTTTTAATACGTTTGAAAAATCTTTGAAGTGAGTCCGACGAGCACAGACTTGTGAATTTCATCTAGAGTAACATAAAAGTCACGTGAATTCTGCAATGGCTGTTCACACTGCGGCCAAACATTTGATCTGAAGTGGCACAAATCAGAATGGAAAAGATCAGGTTTCATGCAGTTTGTGCTGTTCACGCTGTCATCAGAAAAACAGATGCGAGTCACAGGTGGGGAAACAAATCAGATTAGAGACGCCTTTTAAAAACATCAAAAACAAAATCAACAAAAATCAAACCATAAATAATGAATACTGTCAGCAACCAGAAATGTTTTTAGAAATGTTATATAAATCAGGCGAATTACATTCAAATAGCTCCATAAACCCTGTAATACAGGACTACAATGAAGACAGTGCTGGAGAAAACTCATTTCCAGAAAACTGCTAAGCATTGTAATTTAAATCTAAGGACATGTATAGATAAAGTGTAATAAACACTTGTGTATTTTGGATTTTTCCACTTTAATGAAGCCACAAATTGAGCAGTACTTGGAAAACAGTGCAGTGTCCTACATTAAATGAGATGAAGTGTAATTCTAGCATTTGTTTAAAGTTTCTTCTTTGTGCTTGCCTCGATGATTTAGGAAGAATCTGCTTCACAAGAAAGACTACAAACACACTAAATCACCACGTGAGTATTTTAACAGTTAATATCTGGAGTGAGATGAAGAGTTTTTTCAGATCCTGAGCTCTAACATTATTAAAAGTAGTGCTTACCTTAGATAGCACACATTGAGAGTAAGAGGTTTTAATCTGTCCTCCTCAGTCTTAAACTCAATAATGATATAGAGAAATGGGCTTTAGTGAGTCACTTCCCAGACCTTAATATCTGATGCCAACATATTTTTTTGGGCCGTGTGTCATTTTATGAATGTGTTTAATAAATCACCACGTTATTGTGTTTCTAAATAGTTTTCATCCAAGAAGGAAAGCAGGAATATTAGCCGCGCTTTCCAGAATGCGGTTCCTAATTCCTAAAAAATGCCATCAGTCTTTTACGGCCTGTCTCCTCTGCTTTCTTCTGTCCTGTTTAATTTGGATGGATAGATCTGTCGAGGAGTGTGAAATTCGTCCGCATGCGAAGTGTGAGCTGTGATCATCATCTGGACCGCTGTCAGAATCGTACAGGGGTTTTTCAGCAGGAATAAATGTGCGGTGGAAACCACCAAAGCTACGCGAGCCACTTAAATGAGGCGCATAAATTTCTACTTCGAAGTCCTCTGGAAGGCTGAACATCTCAGATGACCGGGCACTTAGCTGAATGGAGTGCTTTAAATCTAAAAAATTGCTTTTTCAAAAGTAGAAATCAAAAAGGTCAATTGCTAAAAACAGATGTATGTTTCCAAGACCTGAGTGTTCTGGGTTGACTTTAATTTAGTGAAATATTATTGCAATTTAAAATAAGAGTTTTTTATTGTAATATATTTTAAAATGTGATTTATTAATGTGAATCGAAACTGTTTGCAGTGTCACATGATCCTTTAGAAATCAACCTAATACCCTGATTTATAAGACATTTTACCAACAGTTGTGCTGCTAGATGTTTCTAAGGACCTGTGATTTAAAAAACTTTTTTTTTTTGACCATTACAAGATTAAAAAGAACAGTGTTTACTTAAAATAGAAATGTTGTGTTAAGGGCCAGGACTTTAACGCGTCAATTTAGATGAATTAATTACAAAAACAATGCGTTACTTTTTTTTTTAAACGCATTTTAATCGCACTTATTTTTGCACTGCAGAACGTTTCTCACTGGGTGAGTCTCGGCGGACCGATTATACTGGAGCACCAACTAGCGTTTCTAATGTTCTGAATGTAGTTGAAAGTAGGGATGCACCGATCCAGATCAGCCGATCTGTAATGTGTGTTTTGTCAGTAAACCTGGTCATGTAATCAGCGGTAAATGCCATCAGGTGCGTGATTTCACATTGAGCCGTATATACTACACACATCCGTTGTTCACTGACGAGCTGCGCAAAACCATGTTCATTTTCAGCGTGTATTTGCGGCGGCTGTGTGTAGTATATACATCTCAATGTGAAATTACACACCTGATGGCATTTACTGCTGATTACATGACCGGCTTTACTCACAAAACGCGCAAACATATCGGCCGATTTGGATCGGTGCATCCCTATTTTCAAGTACATTCTGAACATTAGAAACACTAGTTGGTGCTCCAGTATAATCAGTCCGCCAAAACTCATCCAGTGAGAAACGTTCCGTGGTGCAAAAATAAGTGGGATTAAAATGCGTAAAAAAAAATGTACGCGTTATTTTTGTGTAATTAATAAATCTAAACTAACGCATTAAAGTCCCGGCCCTAATATATATATATTATGGAGGTGAGCTCTCTAGACGGTCCCTCTCAACCTCACGCACTAACTCAGGTTCCTTCCCCCCCAGCGAGGTGACATGTTCTAAGAGTCAGATTCTGTGTCCACCGCCAAACTCACAATGCACCGACCCCTTACAGTCCCTCCTGTAGGTGGTGAGCCCACGGGAGGATGACCCCACATCTCTCCTTTGTGCTAAGCCCGGCCGGGCCCCGTGGGGTAAGTCGCCTGTCCAGGGAACCAAGGCTGCTTGCCCATTGCAGACGGCACCCCAACCCTTGAAGGAGGCATCCGTGTAGACCAAGACATGCTTGGACACTTGACCCAGGGGCACTCCGGCCCTTAGGAAGGCAAGGTCTGACCACGGGCTGAACAGGTGGCGACACGCCAATCCGGAGTGTGCCACAGTGCCATGCCCATCTCGGGACTCGATCATGTAACCAGTGCTCAAGCGGTCTTGTATAAAGCAGCCCCAGCAGTGTTACTGTGGCTGTGGCTGTCATGTGCCCCAGGAGCCTCTGAAAAATTTTGAGAGGGACTGCTGTTTTGTGCCTAAATGACTCCAGACATGTCAACATGGCCTGCGCGCGCTCCCTCGTCAGGTGGGCAGTCATTTTGACCAAGTCCAGCTTCATACTGAGATAAGAGATTCTCTGCACTGGGGAGAGTTTGCTCTTCTCTCGGCTGACCTGAAGGCCAAGATGGCTGAGGTGCCGTAGCACCAGGTCCCTGTGCTCGCACAACAACTCTCGCGAGTGAGCTATGATCAGCCAGTCATCAAGGTAGTTGAGGATGCGGATGCCCATTTGCCATAAGGGAGACAGCTTTGTAAAGACTCTGGGAGACAGGGAGAGGCCAAATGAGAGAACCTTGTACTAATATCCTGGACCCCCGAACACAAACCGTAGTAGGGGTATGTGGCGAGGCAAAATTGAGAGGTGAAAGTACTCATCGTTCAAATCGATGGCTGCGAACAAATCCTGGCACCGAATGCATGTTAGTGTGCGCTTCGGCGTGAGCATCTTGAACAGCAGCCTGAGAAGGGACCGGTTCAGAGCTCAAAGGTCCAGTACGGGTCTCAGCCCACCACTCTCACGATGGCACGCTGAAATAGGGACTGTAGAACCCTGACCTCATCTCGACTGGAGGGACAGGCTCGATTGCGACCTTCGCCAGTAGGACTGCAACCTCCACACGGAGGACAGCGGCATCCGTGTCCAAACAGACAGTGGTGTAAAGAATGCCTCTGTACCTGGGCGGGCGCCTGGCGAACTGAATCCCATAGCCGAGGGTCTCGGTAATATACTTCCTCCGAGGCAGGATATGACTTATCGCCTCAGTCTGTTACTGGACTGCCGAGAACTTCTGGGCAAAGTCCTCGACAGTGTCGCTGAAGAGGCCAACCTAGGAGATGGGGGCGTCAAGAAAGCAAACTTTGTCGACATTGGCCATCTGTGGCAGGTTTAGCCAAAGGTGGTGTTCCTGAGGCACTAACGTGGACATCACCTGACCAAGGGCACGTGCGGGGACTTAGTCCCCTTGGTCAGATCCACCCTCGTGCAGATGTTTCAACGCTTTGGCCTGATACACTTGGAGTGTGGCCATTGCGTGCAACGAGGTAGCAGCCTGGCCTGCAGCGTAGGGTGAGGGTGGACGAGGTCTCACACACTTTGGACGGGATCCGCGGGCAGAGATGCACCACCATAGCGCACTTGACCTGAGTGATCGACACATACTCCCTGGCTGTTCCTCCATGAAGGGTGCAGAGGGGAGAGGAGCTGAGGGCCAGGCGTGACGAGTACGGGGCTCGCCACGACCTGGTCAGCTCCTCATGCACCTCCGGGAAGAAAGGCAGGGAGACCAAGACGGGGTCGTGGGCCAAGAACTCAGAAACCAATCATCCAGCCTCGATGGACCGGCTGGGGGCACACGCGGTACCTTGGCATAGCCAAGAGCTCTACGTCCGCCTGAGACGGAGCAGCGAACGCAAACAGCTGCTGTCCCGCACTGGCGTAAGCTTCGCCGCCCAACTCGCCCTCTGATGCTGCGGGCGACATCCCAGCCTCCTGGGGTGCACCAAAGGAGACACTCAGCCCGGTGGCTTTCAGGGAAGCGCACTGATCTGACAACACAGACTCAGCAGCATACACTAGCGAGGCTCTTAAGCAAATAACTGCAAGTGTATTGCATCCATGCCCTCTTATACTCATGTAGTGATGAGGTGCACCTGGCTGTAATTAAATGTAGGGCAATATTCATTGGTCTCATGCGAGTTCCCATATGTAATGTCGGAGTGACTCGACTGAAGGGGAAATAAACATATTCTGCACAGGATAAAATATGAATAACAATAATAAAAATATATATGAATTTAAACAATGTCTACAATCATCAACTCAATGATAACACAAAAAAAGGTTAGCTAAAATGGTTACATAAAACTTATAAGATTAAATGTATGATTGAATGCATACACACACAGAACTGCATGTGAAGACAGTTTGATTGGTAGCTATGTACATTTTCATATTGAGTTTGTTGTTGCGTGATTGTTTGAGTATGTGCATTTTGTTTTTATCACTGCACATCTCTGGAGCATAATGCCTTTTGAATGGGTCAGAAAAAAAGAGAGAGTCATAGAGCGTGAATAGTAGGTCCTTCCCTCAGGCTCAGAGACTGAATGCTCTGCTTGCCTGAAACTTTTGATTCATTACCCCCTCACAAGGCTGTCACAGTCAGACTCTGATCTGGAATGTTATGAGCGCTCAGCGAGCGCAGATGAACAAGTCACTGCCTTCAGTCTCGCTTTCCAGCTGTTCAGATTTGCTGCTCACTCAGAGATATTATGATGTTCATTAACAAAACACAAACAACAGATCTTAGAATTAGGACACTTTGCTTTAAAAAAAAATGTCTGTGAAAATGTTTGTGGCAGTGGTTTTATGAAAATGGGTTGCAGGTTGGTTCTGGGATGTAGACAGCAAATAATCACATGCAACTAACCATAGAATCGAGCATAGTTAGGACAATACAACAAATGGAGGACAATACAATATGAGTCCTAAAGACCTGAGAATTACTGATTTGTGATACTATAGCTTCTGGTCCAGTCAAGCATTTGATTCTGAGTAAAAAAAAAACAAAAAAAAAAAACACACAAAAAAACAAAAAAAGAAAATGACCGTCTGTGACAGTTAAACAACATAATCCACAATGTGTTTATATCCTTAAGTGTGATGTAATTGAACACCAATACCTAATATCTGCTTCCAGTCATAGTTTACTGGTAGCCTATTATATACAGACCATTAAAGTGCCAGCATTAAACAAGACACATTTTAATATTTAATCTGTCTCAGCTCAAGGTAGTGTGTTCCACTGTCCCTGTCCCTAAAGGATTATAACAATACACATGCTACCTGTTGTAGGTCCTTTTCAGGATATTTCTTATCCCAAAAAAAGGGGATTTTATGGTTATGGTTTGGATGATTAGCACAGCCATAACTACAGCATCTGGCAACTAAAATAATTCATAAGCCATATAGTTTATGATGGTGGTCAGGTAATCCATTTCGAATTGATTCAACTGTCAAACAGAATGGGAAGCAATTTTGGGGGGTGAGAGCATGAAGTGTATCATGCTTTAAGGATTATACAGCAATGCTAAACTCACTGTGCCATAAAAGAGGAAACTAGGGTTTATGCTGTGTACGTGAGAAACGAGCGGAAGCGATAAGTGTAGTGGAACAGATGGATAGTGTTTACGCTGTTATATTTGTATCTATGGCAGCTATTGATATGTCGTGGAGTGTCGGAGAGATGCCATTGGAGGGCGTGATGGGTTTACACGTCCTCCCCACCCTGAGGGCTGTGAAAGGGCAACAGGCCGCGGGCTGAAACTAGAAAAGCAGTGAGGAAGGAAGTGCTGAGAGCGCAAATGAATGCCTGGGAATCCTATCTGCATTCAGCTTTGTTCATGAATCCATTTGTCTTTTTTTTTTTTAAATAGTGGACATTTGTAAAGCCTGTTTCACATTGCAGTCGTAAGACTCGCCCACATTAAAGGAACACCCAAAATGTACAATTCTCATTTACCGTTATGTTCAAAATCTTGTGAGAAGAAATTTTAAAACATTAAAATTTTAAACAATTCAAGAAAATCTTCTTAGAAAATTAAGTAGGGAAGGGGGATCAGATTCATATTAAACTGATTTACCTTTTTATGTAGGAGGCTTGAAAAAGTGATGAGAAAAAAAAAACAACCTATGACTAATGAGTAAGTCTCAAAAGTTAATAAAAATGGTACCTTTTGCTTATATAGTTACAATAAGCTTCAGATGGTAGCATTCAGCCTGAACTCACAGCCATTCATACATCTTTTACGAGGTGGCTAATTCGTACAAATGTATAAGTTTTGCGCTAAATCGTATGTATTTTACGAGTTGCCAATGCGTATGAATTTGTACGAATGACATACACCTATCCCTGCCCCTAAACCTACCCATCACTGGGGTTTAGACAAATAAATTACCAAATAATTACCAGTTATGAGTGTGTTAACTAGACGGAAATGTCTGAAGTTTTATTCACCCTAAGCTCGGCCCCTCAGCCTCTTCAAACCTCTTCAAGTACACACTTTGGTGACGTAATGCTGAACTGATGTCTACAGCGGAGTCTGGATCAATGCAGGTTCAGCCAAAAGGCACATTGAGGGTGTATTTCTGAAGCACTGGCTCATCAGAGGTACAGTGTCCTCCTGAATCATATAATGACAAATGGGAATCTATACAGTCTCATGGATTTACATGATTCTGAGTGAAAGACTACAAGACTGAATGACCACATGAAATGTAATTTAAGACACGCAGTGTACAATAATGCAGGATTTCACTCACAATTGTTTTTCCAATTCGAAGAAGCACCAGTTCTCTTGCAAAGGTACAAGGATTATAAAATAAAATCAGGATTATTAGAGTATGTTTCACAAGAAAATACTATGTCAGTTTTATACTCAGAAATGTCACATTTAATTCAATGTGTTGTTCTTACTTTGTAATTAATTGTGAAATTACTGGCAATTGCAACTGGCAATTTCTGATTCAACTTTTGTTTATTTATTTATTTTAGTGTAGTAGTTTTGATCATCTGTAAAATTGGAACTCCTTTATTCATTTCATTTAATTTGGCTGTGTGCCATTTTGATTTGACATGGCCATTTTTAATGAAATGGAGGAGAAGGGACAATCGGCTATAAACAACTCCTTTTGGGTTCCACAAAAGAAATGATGTTTGGACAACATGAAGGTTAACAAATGATGACAGGATTTACATTTTAGTCTGAGCTATCCCTTTGAGCATGTCCGGTAGATTTTTCTGTACCTTCTGTCTCTTATTCTCACTCTGTGTTGTGTTTTGTATCCGTTTGTCTGTCACACTTTTTGTCTCCAGCTGTTGAGGAACTCTTGAGCCTCTGTTTTCTACCCTCAGGCTCGACGCACCCAGCTGAAGGAGCTGCGCTTTCCAGATGACAAACTGCATCACAATGAAACGATGTAGACTTGTCTTCAGTGACAGATGGAGCACAAAGAGAGATAATGAATGCATTTTCTGGCAAAGTTATTCCAGAAGCTAATGTGTGGTCCCAGATGTGCTTTCCATTTAACTTATTCTTCAAAGCCTGTTCGCAGATGCTGTTTGTCAACAGTGACTAGTACCACAAAATACCTTGATATTAACCAGTATGACCATACTTTACTAACACTGTACAGTTTAAAATAATGCACCATTTATGCCCTGCTTCCTGTAGCCAGCAAATAACATTTTCTTTTGTAAAAGGTCAATTTTGCATAGAAAGGAGGGGTGTTTTAGTGCACAGCAATGACTTAATTTATAAATTCACAGCACAACCCTGTATTGGCACATTGCGTTCCTGGAGGTTTTTGCACTGAAATACCTCATGCCAATGCGGCACAGCTGTTTAGTGTATCCGCCTCTGAGTGCGCCATTAAATAAACAAATTGTTTGCATATAAAGCATATTCATGCGTTTTGTCAAAGTAGATAACTT
Organism: Enteromius treurensis; assembly: GCA_032275025.1. Classification (NCBI taxonomy): domain Eukaryota; kingdom Metazoa; phylum Chordata; class Actinopteri; order Cypriniformes; family Cyprinidae; genus Enteromius; species Enteromius treurensis. Next base: position 22,431,469 of record JAUCMU010000001.1, read on the forward strand.
TGTCATTGTTCTCACAGTTAGTTTGAATAATGAAACAGAATGCAAGAAGCTCACAACAAAGACTGCATGTGGGGCGCAGTATGTTTTAGAACAGATGGTATTGAAGAGGATGTTTTAATTAACATACATTACCTGATTTGTTTAAGGGCAGACTTGTTAGTACATGCAAATTTGATCCCCTTTCATACTAGGTGTATTTATATGTAAAAAAGTTATTGCTTGGTGCTTATTGTGTTCATGTTGTATTGCAAAGCATGTTTGTTGCTTTCAGATTAGGGTTAAGGGGATAGTCGTGGAGTTTAATTACAGAAAATAATTACAGATCTAATTACATGTAGGTATTTAAAATAAAATTGCAATGTAAAAGCAAATGTAAAATCATTTAAATGTTAAAGGCTACACAGTATAATGACATTTAGGCCTAATTTTAAGCCAATTTCTTTTATCCATGTTTGAAAAGTGTTTTAAATGTAAAAAAATACTGAACTGAAAGAAACTTGTACTGACTTATCTTAAAACATGTCAGTGCCTTTGTTTTTGTTCTAAGATGTAATGGGTTTTTTTTTTTTGAAGGCATATTTATAAAAATGACTTAAATGTCCTTATTGAGCTATAGCCTAAACCTGGCTTATCGTATGTTCAAACCAGACGCGACTTGTGCAAATAAATCGCGCTATTGGTGCGTAATTGGACACTTGAATTTTTTGAGTTTACTTGCTTCATTTGCACGTGAAATTCACTTCACAGCTAACGCGAATTCGTGTCATAGGAGAAGCTTCTGCCAGGCGGCTTCATTCTCTGTAGTGGTTAGGCATGAGGTAAAATTAGTTTTGAGTATATCTAGTAGGCAAACTTTGGTTTAATGAATATAGTATTTATTTCCTTTTTATTCCTGATTATATTAAATGTACGAAGATGTATCGTACAGGTCCTCCACATGCAGCGACGATGATTTGTCCTCCATAGTTTCGGAATTCTGCCTCCGCTTGCTAGTATTTACATCATTACTAGAACAAGCTCCTATTGGTTAACGCAACACGAATTTTCACCAAAGTTTACATTTTTCTACTTGAGTGTTTCGCGCGACTCGCACCATTCGATCTGTTTAACATAACATGTAAATCAATTGCGCTTAATGCTTCATTCGTCTCTGGTGTGAACGCAGCATTAGGCTAAGACCTGCCTATGAAACCAGGCCTGAATTTTGGACCGGCCATAATATAACAGACATGTGGCATTTTCAGCATATAGTGCCCATTAAATGTGAGAACATCTTTTAGCTCTTTTACTTTTAATCCTTAAATTACGTGCGATGGGGCCGAGCAATTGCCATGCATTTGCCAGCATATTAGTAGACAAACCAAGCCACAGATAAAAATAGGCACTCTACATCGCTGAGTGTAAAAATGAAAGTGACTGAGATCTTTGCTCTGGGGCAATCGTGCGTAGAGGAGATCGGGCAGATGGAGATAGTGTGAGACCGAGAGAACAGCAAGAACGCTAGAGATCAAGAGGGTCTCCTTCTTTTAAAACCACCGGATGGGAAGTAGCTCTTCTGGGTGAAATAGAGGTAACGCCCCACAGTGCCATTACATAACAATCCATTTATCAATACTCCCAGGTTGAAAAACTGTTCTAACATAGAGGATGTTTTTTAAGACTCGAATGTGAAAAAGCCCAGTGGATTTCTGGTGAAAAACAGTGTCTTTTTCTCAAAAATTGAATTAAATTGCAATCTAGTTCTAATCTGACTGAATGACCTTGGAGTTCCTCTGTGTGGCATTTGACTGCCCTGCAATATGATCACACGCTTGTCAAACTATAAACATTCCTAACAAAAAAATAAAAAAAATACTATAGATAGAACAAACACAGGTTCTTCACTCTTCAAGGTTGTGTGTCATGAAGTCCCAACTGGAATTTAGCACACAGGGAAAACAAAATCTTCACACATAGCAGAGCAAGATCAAATAATATCAAAACATAATGATTCACAATAAATGAATACACTACATTCTTCAAAATAAAGCTATAAAAGCTGTCACTGGGGCGGAACCTTTTCAAACGGTACAGGTTTGTACCTTAAGGGTCCAGTTTAGTACCTAAAGTGTGCAAAGTAGAACCTAATAAATACAAAAGTGTTCCTTTTGAAAAGGTACTGCCCCAGTGACAGCTTTTGTACCTTTATTTCTGATGCACCTAATCAAAATGTTATAAAATGTCATGGATTATGATTTAACCAATGTTACTTATTGATATACTTTGCTTAAAGGGGTCATCCGGTGCCACATGCACTTTTACAAGCTGTTTGGACTGAAATGTTTGTTGGGAGCGTGTGTGTACACAACCACCCTACAATGATAAAGATCCACTAGTAGTTTTATTTTAATTTAATAAAAATAAGTTGCCCCTTCTGAAATCAAGCCATTCTCAAATGCATGTCGGTGTGGCGTCACACCAACAGAGGCCACTGCCACAATAGTTGATTGACAGTAGCGTGTCACACACACTGAACTGGTGTCTTACCTCAGAACTTTCTATTAAGACCCTAAAGAATCATATAAGTTAGTGGAAAATTGGCTTTGTATGACTCCTTTATGGAATTGTTCACCCAAAAATGAAACTTCGATCCTCATTTACTCACCCTCATGTTGGTCTAAAAAATCCAGTGGTTGTCCATCCACTGAAAATCAATGCAACTAAATTTCCAAATTTTCAAGCTTAGAAAAAGCTGCAATCCAGTCAAAATAATAATACAATTTTACACTAAGTCTCTGAAGGAAAAAAGATAATACTTTTTTCTAATGAATTGGTACCAAACTGGTGTGTGGAAATAAATAATGTACTCTAAGGCACAATACATGATTTAATCTCTTACTTTTATGAATAATCCATTTCAAGTCAGAGAACCTGCAGTAATACCTTAAACTGGAACACGTTTATGTTTTTTTGAGTGTATTGCTTTGGATTTACTTTAGATTAGAAGATCTCTGAATCACGGTGAGGATTTTATTAGCTCAGGCCTATCCTATCGTTCATTATGCTCGCTCGATCGCTCACTTGAGTCGTGATGAAAAAATTAGTTATTCAGTCATTGAAAAAGCTAACTATGGTAATGACCAAAAAGGCATTCAACACACCGCTTACGTTATTACCTTACACTGACATTTATCCAGAGACTGAATATCAGGCCAATTTACGATTACAATAAACCAACACAACAGAACAAACTCACCCACTTACTTTATCAACATGAGTCAAGGTAAGCCAGTTTAACTTGGAGAAAGAGGTTTAAGAGCTTCATGTGTAAGAAGTGCCCCATAATCACATCATGAATGAGTCCATTAAGCTCTAATGGAACTGATAACAACCTGAGAGGAAGCAATGGTCCCATTATGAGCAATATTTATAGCAGATACAAAATTGCCCCTCTATCATTGTCATTATGACTTTTGACAATTATGTCTGTACGTCATGAGCATAAAGAAATAAAGGGACGGAAATTGCACTTCACGCTGCCTTTTCCAGTATTATTTGATGGAGGGCACGGCTGGACGTATTTGTTCTATTTTTAACAGCAGGTACAGATGTAAACAAAAGCTTATTCAAAGCTTAGTTCATCTAGATTAATCAGCACAAATTACTTAAGTGCATAACGTGCGAACATCACACATTCCCTTTCAAGTTCATTGATCCAGTTTTAAATTGTGTGACTTGAAATATTGCAATACTTATTCACGTAAGAATACTTCAGTAAGGCCATTGAAATATTTGAAAGAAATGCACAACTGAGGTTGTGACTTAAATCTAATTATTACACTGCATAATTATTACACTACATCGGTCAGTCGAGACATTCAGGAGTATGCTATTCCTCGATAACAACTAGAAAAAGCTAATAACACAGGCTCATCAGGCAAGCCAAGTCGCAGAACCTGATTTTGCTGAGTTCGTCGTGTCCCTGGGTCAACATATTTGTTGACCCTGGAACAACATTGTGATTAGCGAATCAGATTTCAAGAACCAGTTAATAGTTTTTGTGAAGTTTAGGCTTCCAATCAAAGTTTGGTGCTTGTACATCAGTGTTGGTCATCTATCATTTCCTCTGATTTTAGGCATTACTCATGGG
>JAUCMU010000001.1:22435697-22458135 GCA_032275025.1 Enteromius treurensis
GGTGTGTTCATCAGTTTTATATAAAAGCATTAGAAAGTGCATTTATCCGCAGCCGCGATCAGACGCTTCAGGATAAAGAAACACATCGTTTCGTGAATATAATACCAATGCATTCCAAACGGTATATGAAGATCAGGGACGACAGATAAGAATAGGACAGGCTCACAGTAGTTTAGAAAACTAGTCCCGTCCGAATAAGTCTACAGTGTAATTCGGCTATACATGAAAGTCACCATAGCTTGTAGTATAGACTCCAACCCAACTGTGAGAATAGATTAACGGCGATATTTTTTTTAAGGCGCGATAAGAGTCTCGCTGCGTTAACGCAGATAACGGCCCACCACTAATATATATATATATATATGTATATATATATATATATATATAAACGAGACAGAAAATACTAATCAGCTAAAGCTTTTTGCTTCAAGTTTTCTGGATAAATGACAACCAATTAACGTCATGTGGAAAAATCCAAATGTCAACTAGCAAAACACATTAGATAAAGTAGCTCTTCAACAGCTAACGAAGTGTTCAGCAGTATCTATCTTCAGTCCTGCTGCGTATTCTTCGTCCCTCAGCTGCAGAGAGACTTATACAACAACACCAAAAGAACTACGCACCTCAGAGCCAGGAGACGTCCAAACATGCTGCATCAGTGGAAAAGAGAGGTGTTTGAGAGCCCAGGGAACATCCCAAACGAAGCGTAAGGCCTGTGCCACTCGGGCAGAAGGCTTGGAAAAGAGTTAAAAAGTTAATTACAGCGGCCTATTGGGTCATTGTGCTGGCACAGGTGTTAGATGTTATCAACCCTGCTGCTGATGCACTACAGATACCCCAATTGCCGATAACGCTTTCATCTCCTTCACAATTGTTTTTGCGGTTATGTGTGAGAGTAGTCAGTGTTGTGGAAAACCTGCACTCTGTTGTGGAGAGGAAAACTCTCACAGGGACTATTTTTCCATCATTATAGCTTGTTTCTTTTACCCAGAAATTATGCTAGCTTCTAAAACAGCTGAAAGCATCATGATTTCCCCGACCCCGTTTAAATTTGTGAACAGACAGATGAAAAATGTACTGGAAAAACATGATGCAATATTTGTTTTTAAAATGCTTGTTTGGGTGAATAAAGACAATAGAGAACTTGACCTTGCCCTCCATTGAAGCCACGACCAAATACGGCTGTATTTCAACCCAGCATACAGCCGTTTAACCAGAGCTGCATCATTCTGCCCTACCACACTCATACTGCAAAAATAATGTTTGTAGTAGTATTAACGATACTTTAGCATTAAATGTAACTTACTCTCTTAAGGGTACGTTCACACGAAGCGTCTAAAAATGCGTGGAAAACGCGAGGTGCGTCGCTTCTTCCACCAATTTCAAAGCGCTTGGGCGCTCGCGCTTCTGTAGCGTCTGCTGTTACTAGGCAACCATAAGGCGCAGTCAGTTACAAAATCATTTCCTGCTTTGGATTTTAAACTGCGCGGCTCCATTTAAAATAAAGAGGAATGAGGAAAATGGCGCGCGCGGTCTACGAACACGGGACGCTCAGCTTTCATGATTTGAAATGGCTCAAATCCACTTTATATTAAGTTTTAAATAATCAATAAACACCATCCAAGACTGACTTTTCCAAGACCCCCCCACCCCCTTAAAAATATAAAAAAAAAAACATACTTTTTTTTCTTTTTTACAAAAAGAATCTTATGCCCAATCAGGCTGTATTTATTTAATTAAAAAATACTATAAAAGGGCAGCAAAATTAATATTTTATTACAACTTAAAAAAACTTTTTTTCCTTCAATACATTTCAAAATGCAATTTATTGGTGAATTTTCTTTTACTGAAATTTAAGTCTTTGCAACATTATAAATGCCTTAACCTAAATACCACCAACTAAATAGCTCCATGCGGAATAAAATGTCTTTCAAAAAATGTATAAAACTCAACCCAGTGTAGCTAGCTTATTGAAAGTGAAAGTGAAGTGGATTGTGGCCAGGTATGGTGACCCATACTTGGAATTTGTGCTCTGCATTTAACCCATCCAACACACACACCATGAACCAGAGCAGTGGGCAGCTAGTGCTGCGGCACCCGGGGAGCAGTTGGGGAAGCGGTGGCTTGCTCAAGGGTCTCACCTCAGTCGCGGCATTAAAGGTGGAGAGAGTGCTGGGAATTCACTCCCCCCACCCACGAACTGCACGAACCTGCGACCATTGGGTTACAAGTCCAGCTCCCTATCCATTAGGCCACGACTGCCTTTTTATATTTTATACCTTTTACACATTTCCTTCCTTCTTCCATGATATAGATATCTAAAAGAAATTACAATGTAACAAGTTTCATATTTGTTTCTTGATAATGTGGTCAGAGCCTATTTATTTGTCCAGCTAAATATACAGCACTTTTTGTATTTACTTAAAAGAATTTAAAAAAGTACAAAAATATATGAAAGCTTTGTAAAGCTACTGTACTCCTTCAAGAAAACTTATCAGGCACATTGCTCTTTTTTGGAATTATTACCCAATTATATTAGTGTGTTTCTAAGAAAGAAGAAAAACATGACAAGTGAGAGTAAAATATGGCATAAAGACATGGTTGCTATGACTTGCTAGTTTGTGATGGGAATATATCACAAATGAATAAGGAACAACACTCAACCAAAGAATAGCGGTGACTGCAGTGCCATCTTGTGTTGACCCTTAAAGAATTACGGTAATTTCTCATCAAACAACATTAATCTGATAAAACATGCTTGCATACTCATTCATGCCCGTTTTCGGCACTTTTTGGTTCAAGATTCTGGTAATCAAAGCTGTTTTAGCTTTTTAATACCTGTTTAAGTAAGCTGAATGATGTACAAACTAAGACTGCCGGTCTAGGCTTTAAAAGAGGCCCTACAGTCTTTTCCTCTCTCATGCATAGACACAGTGAAATCACACAAACATTCACAGAAAGCAAAAGAAAACAGCCTCCTTTGTGAATTCCTATCACAAATCTGAGCTTCCTCCTCATGTTTCAGAGGCTTAACACTGGAGCTATTAGAAACGGGGTCCTGAAAGCTCTAGTCACATGATGGCTCTTGGAGAGCATTGTGAAAAAGCTTCCACCTCTATTCGGTTCCAAATGTGTCCTAGTTTCACTTTGCCAGACCACAAGACTGAGCAATCGACCATTTCCACATTCTGGTCGGAGGACAGGTCGTCCAAAGTCTCCCTCAGCTGGGTTGATCAAATTGTACTGTAAGACTTTGCTATTTTGCAAGCCTTTTTCTAAACTTTGATGCAAGTCAACGTGCACCTCTATTTCTTTTACAGGTTTTATATAGATAGACACGGTACAGAGAATACTATAGCACATGCCTATTTTTTTATATTTACTTTAAGCTAATGTTAGAGGATGGTTAAGGTAAAACCATTAGGGAAATATCCTATTATACAACCTATTTTGACCAATACCGACAAATTAAACAAAGTAACAAAAAAGTGAACATCAACCCATAAGGCTCTGATATATAGCGTGCCGTGCATCTTTTTATACTTTTTAATATGAATGCACCAGATTTATCGACAAGGATCATATTAGCTCGTATATGTGTCAGATACCTGTAAACCGGTTGCATTTCACGTGCAATTCCAATGACAGCCTCAGCAGGGAAATGGTTAAACTCTTGGAAGAGGTCCCTGATGTTTCTTCTGAATTTGAGGTCCAGGTCCAACTGAACAATGCGCTTCAATTCTAGGGGGCAAAAGAAAGAGAAATAAAAGCAAAACTTTAACAATAATCACATCCTCTGGGTAATGTTGAGTAGTGCTGCATGCAATAGATCAGAGATACTACATTGTTTCTTTGCGCGCTCTGTAAAGCAGAAAACTCATAACCCAGTTAAATTCACAAATGATGGAACATCATCATTCGAAGGGGTTTTCTCACATCGGATAGCCTCACGGTTTTCGTGTGACCCCCCTGGAACAACAAAGCCCTCAAGACAACATTCTGGACACACCATTGTGGAGCAGAGGCCACAAACACAATGACACACATTCGGAAAGCAAAACATAGGGGGCCCGAACTATGCTTGTTGTAATTAGAACAATGAAAAGAGAGCAGCCAGCCGGAGCTGTTTAGTCGGTCAGGCATTTCACACCGACATCTCTCCAAACATGCACCGGAAACTGGACGAATCAATATCAACGATCTCAGCGCTCCCCTCCAAACACACAGCCTGACTACAAAACACTTCATGAGCAATGATAAAAGGAGAACAAGTGATGGGTTTGGATGAGACAGGAAGCACATCTACAGTGTATGAAGATCAAAATCAATTTTTAAATAATGTTAATATAATTGATTCTTTCCCAGTTCAATGAGCTGTAATAATCCTCTTGAAGTAGATAACAGTACACTATCATTCTTTTAAGTCAAATTTGATATTTATTAATAATAAATTAGGCTGCTTCCGAAATCGCATACTTCTTAAGTAGGTACTACATTTAAAACCGAATGTACTACCCGACCGTTAAAACGGTACGTTCTGTATAGTATGAATGTGGGTAGTATGAATGGAACTCGGACGTACTACATCCGCCATATTGATGCGGTCACGTGTCATGCGTCGTCCCAATGGCTCGACAATTTAAACTATTAATAAGTCATCCGTTTATTTAGATTGTGTCATACAAGTGCAATTTAATCACAATAAACAACATATTCTTCCTGAGGTGCTTACACTTAAAATGAGCCGCTTCTCCTCTTTCTGCCATTTTTTAAATATGACGCCTCCTCTCCCAGAGCCTCATGGGATAGGAAAGTGCTCATGGTATGCCTACTATAGAATTCGTCCGGAAGCAGTAGGTCATCCAGGTACTTCTCGCCTACTGAATTTCGGATACTATGAATTCGGACATACTACTCGCCTCGCATACTGTTTTTCACGTACTATATAGTAGGGAAGTAAGCGATTTCGGACGCAGCGATGGTTGTGCACAACTCATCAGTGAACAACGCCTGTGTGTAGTATATACGGCTCAATGTGAAATCACACACGGCACAACATTGGTCTGTTGGACTTGGTTGAACAAAAATAAACAATATTTTGTTGCTTAAGCTTATGCATTCAGTCATTATTCAATGATATACTAAAAATCCATTTGAAAAAACGTCAAACGTCAAATATTTATATGAGATTAAATTGCGATTTATTAATAAAAAAGCCTCTAATTAATTAGATACATTTTTAATCGAGTCCCGGCCCTAGTTGTGTTACATTATACATTGCTCAGTCAATTTTTCTCTCTTTTTTTGTTGAAATTAATACTTTAATTAAAAATAGTAAAGACACTATTTTGAATAAATATTGCTTATCTTTACTTTTTATTTATCAGAGAAAACTGTAAAAAAAAAATAAAAATAATAATGCTTCAAGGAGGTTAGAAAAGACATCTATAATGTTGCACAAGATCTGGATTTTAAATGAATGCTGTTTTTTTTTTTTTACTTTTTATTCTTTAAAGAATCCTGGGGAAAAAGCTAATTCCACACAGTATTTAAATAAAAATAAAAATAAAAATAAAAGTATATTTTCATGATTTCTGAAGGATCATGTGACACTGAAGACTGGAGTAATGATGCTGAAAATCCAGTTTATGAATTATGTTTATTAATAGATTTACATAGGAAACAGTTATTTTAAATGATACCACTATTTCACAATATTACAATTTTTTTGGAAACTGTAAAAAATATGATATATAACTTGCAGCCTGGATGCGAATTCAGCCTTGAAAAGACTTCTTTCCAAAAACCTTTAAAAGAAAACAAATGTTAAACTATTAATCTCAATTGTGTAAAGTAAATCATCTTGCCCATAATTTACCACGAAATGGCATTTTAGCCTCAGGAAAGTTCCTGTTATGTAAGTGCAGCATGAAGTAAGTCGTGATGACAGCTTTCTAGCATCTTCTCTAAAAATCAGCATGTCTTAATCCTCATCTGAAAGGGTTTTGGGGATTTTTGTATCTATAATTTAGTTTAAAACGACTCAGCGTGTCGCATCTGCAGTTACTTAGATTTAACAATCACATCTCTGTTCGAAGATATATCGCTTCAGTTATCTAAGATGTAACTGCTTTAACGTTCTGAGATGAAGAATAAGCGATGTTTATTGTTCCAACCCATGCATGTTAAACACCGCAAATCCGCGCGCCCCAATGAAGCCAAAAGTCTGAATCATTTTCCACGGGACTGAGTGAGCATAGTGTTTGGTGAGTAACCTGAGGCTCCTCTGGGACATAGTCACATTTAACACAATAAAACTCTTCTTAAACTAATTGAAAACACGCTGCCTCCACCCTGGGGAGGAACAGGCTGCAACTTTCAGCGACGTCACTCAAATATTAGGAGAAACTTCTACCGTGATGTTTGATTGTTTGCAGTCACCAGTGATTGAACTGTGATTGAAGTGCGCCTCACTAAAACACAGACGCTCACAGCTGTTTGTACAACATTCGACCATGCAGCTTTGCAAGATGTTTCTTCTCAAGCCATGTTCATACGGGCTAAGGTGATCACAAGGGGTCTGTGTGAAATACGGGTGTAAATCGGGTCCAAAAGATTTCATTCAAATCACATTTTCATTCCTTTAGCTAAGACTGCTGCTGACGATGATGAAGGTGAAGACGAAGATCGCTACGAAATCAGCTTTATTAATGACGAGAGTGAGGAAGAGGTGGATGAAGACTCGGACTATGTGCCTGAATCAGACGGCAGCGGGAAAGAGGATATTAAACGGCTGCAGATAGAGGCAAAAACGTTCCTCAGGAGGAAGAAGTGACTTTTTCTGTGAACATAGCTTTCACGCACTAATCTCACGACGACTATGAAACATCTCACACTCTCCAAGGAGGCATTTTATTAAGCGTTAGATTACTTCCATGACCTTTTACCTTCATATTTTAAGGAATAGCTTATCACGTGTGCTAGTCACACAGAAACAAATTACACACACACACACACACACACACACACGTGTGTATATTATATTATGTATATACATGTGATTAATAGTTTAACAACACTAATATGTATATGTGTGTGTGTGTGATGTACATGTGAACTGTGTTTTTTAGGTTTATCATTTAGGTTTTTTTAAAATGATGTTTTTAGGTAATTTCTGTTTTTTTTGGGGGGGTAACCATTAGTAGATTACCATCTACTTTCATTGTAATTGACGACATGATTTAAATTTTTTTGTGGGGTATGAGTTATTCTTTCATCTCTCAGTGAATCTTTCAAGGAAATCAGTTTTTGTTTGTTGTTTGAGCCAACTACTTTTAAGCTTTCCTCTTTTCCCATCCGTATGAATGTTTTTGTAAAGGCTGCTACTTTATAAATCTCTTTTTTTAGTGATTTGTAAGAGTTGGGTTGATTATAGTTGTGCGTGCTTTTATTTTGTACTGACTGGCTGTTTATTTTTACCACCTGGTCCTGTTTGGACCGAGATTTACAGTCATAGGAAAAAAATAAACGCTATTACAAACAAGCATTAACGTTTAGTTCAGTTGCACAGTTTCTTTTCCATTGCTACCAAGACTACAGTATAATGGCGATTTATACATGTCACTTCTTTTTTTTGACTTTGACGTTTCCAGAGCAGGAGAAAAGGTAAAAGCACGACATGCTGCTTTATGAGTTTGGCTTCCTTGCTGAAATGAAACCCTAAGCGAGTGCTTTGGGACATTACTTGGGGAGTAAGAACTCTGTGAATCATACAAACAGCACTCTTTAGGTGAGATATTGAATAAACATTATGAGTGTGCCTTGCAGCGTTAAAATTCTGAGAAAGGAACGATTGCTAGAAGGCTCTGTTTTTGAACCGCCTCCAAAGACTTACTGTGTTCCAATTTCAATTCTAATCCAACACTTTGTGGCCTGCAACGTTTGAGAATATTTTGATCAGAGCTGTTGGTGAACAAATGCAACTGACTAAATGGAGATAAAAACGAACAAGTCATAAACTGGAAGTCTGGATGAAAGAGTCCCTTCATAAACACAAATAAACCAGCATCTGAGCATTCAAAAGAGGAACTGAACTGATCTGAGAAGATTAAGAACACTTAGTCGAGCTTTAGTACATCTTACAACGTTATAGCCACTGTGTCTTTCGTCCTGTTAAATGCGTTGGACTTTAGTTTGCTTCGTTTCTGTTTTGTAAGATAAAGCACCAGTGGCCAGTAATGGAGCTTGATTTAGAGGTGCTTGTGTTCATGTACGTGTGCTTTGAGCTTGTGAGTGATTTGCAGCGCTCTACGGTGATTTAATTCATGTCTGTATGGCACATGTGTTATTATGACGAGCGTCCCAAGTCTGAAGTCAAAACCTGGTGTTTGGACCGATTAAGATGTCGGGTCCTCAGAAACAGCGAGAACAGAATGTAACGGGTTGGTTCTGAAAGTTCCTTTTCCGAAACATTCAAGTGCCTATTATGGGTTAGGAAAGGTTTATATTTTGGTTTTGGCAGTCCCCAACATCAGGTTGGCATGCATTCAAAAAACACTTTAATTTTCTAATATGCTTTTTTTCATATTTGTATAACGACTCCCAAACTGTTTGTTCAACGATTCAGTTTTCCAACGGCTCGATTTTATTTGAGGCAGTGTTTGTGAACTGCGGTACCTATGGCAAAGAATGAATTAGCATTTTCGTTCAGACCGACGTGAAAATCGACCTTCGGAGGCAGCGTTCAAGACAGGAATTCTGCTTTACTTCCTGTCTCTGAAGGGAGCTTAATTCTGATCGAATTATGAATGCAGCATAAATGTATCCTTCACTGCCTTTGATATCCCACAATCCTGTGTGTGTTACATTCCACGGTTGAGCTAAAAAGTAAAGATGGCGTCGGGAATTGCGTTTGGTAGCCAGTTTGTGTGTGTAAACGTATATTTCTGACTGACTTTTTGCACTTTTTATGTTATTTCTAGCGAGAAATCAGTATTACAGTATAAATATTCGTTTCAGATCATTAAACTGTTACACTGCCTCAGAAGCCTGTCTGAAATCAGTTTCATTTGGTGACTTCCTGCACAAATGCTGCCTTCAAAGTCATTACCTCTAGGCAGCAAGTCAGCCGTCTACGCTTTTAGACGGGGTACGTCTGAACGTCTTGGGATTCGTTTTAAATGTGACATGTTTCAATGTTTTTTTTAGAGACAACTTTATACACAGGAGACCTTCATATTTAAAACTTAGCAGGATGTTTTGATTCACTAAGAGCTGTGTTACACACTGCATCAAGCTCAATTTTAAAAATGCATAAAAAGCAATTAACCTTGACCTTAATGCTCTTCGTTGCTTGGTCAGCTGCTGTGCTCAACATCAGGCCATTAGTCCATCAGAACAAAACGTAGAGGAGCTCCGTCTGGGTTGAACTGAGACTCTTCTCAGGCGATGATCCAGCTGCCCTCCATATGCTGTCTCCATGGCAATGTTTTTCATTCCCTTTATTCGTTGGATGAGAGAGAATTGTTTCTCTCAGCTGTCTGTCTGTGGTTATTAAACATCCTGGGAGGGAGGATGTGTCTTGACCATTGCTTTTAGTTGTGCTTGCTTGTGAAATGAACCCGGCATTTAGTTTTTCTGGAAACATCTCCTCCATTCCAGCACTGCTGCAAATGTAAATTTCTCCCAGAAGGTAGGTAGCGTAATTATGCCCGACGTTTAGAACCATTTACTTTGGCAGCACAGCGTGTGTCCTTTAAAACTCTATCACAGCCACTTGGAAATCGAGCCGTCATTTCGGATGAGTCATGTGAGCATTCAATATCACTCACTTGGAAAGTTCCACTTTATTTAGGACGCTCCCTCAGAAGACAGCAAGGGAGCTGACTAGGATTTAGTACAGAGCCTCATTTATGCAAAACAAGCAGAGCATTTGTCAGAATTGCTAATAATAATTTTAATACTGGTAATTCTTAAATTACGCACAAACTACTTTTTAATATTCAATGAATCATTTAACCCTTATGATCAAATAACTCTTAAATATAATGCATATAATACATACATTTGTGTATATATATATATATATATATGTATACAGTGTTTTATGTTAGGTAATGATGCAAATGTTTTGCAAAAACATTTAGATCAAAACCGTTGGGTTGCATATATTAGGGAATAAACAATGCTACATGCAAATAACATAAATATGTGACCACAAATGACCACAAAACCAGGCATAATTTGGAAATAGATTTATACAACATCTGAAAGCTGCAAGCTTTTCATTCACTGATGTATGGTTTGTTAGGACAGGACAATATTTGGTTGAGAACTATTTGATAATCTGAAATACGAGGGTGCAAAAAAATATTAATGTTGAAAAAAACATGTTTGAAGTTGTCCAAATGAAGTCCTTGGCAATGCATATTACTAATCAAAATTTAAAGTTTTGATATATTTACGGTAGGAAAGTATTATTTCATTATTTGCATTATTGTTACTTAATATTGTAATGATTTGTGTCAATCAATATATTTGACCTCCATTGTTGGCTATTGTTACAAATATACCCGTGTGAATAATGATGTTTAAAAAAAAAAAAAAAAGTTTAATCATATTAAATTAATATTAGACATGTAAAAAAAATATATATATTTTTATATATATTTATAAAATTAATATTTTATCAAATTTATATATTTATTTTAAGTATTTTTTTTTCTTTCATTTTTCTAAGGGAAAAGAAAGTATTTAAAGTCTACTCAAAGTCTGAACGTGTGCCATTGTTTTAATTCATGGTGCTGGTGGTCTGACTGAATCACGGCACACAGATTAAACTGAATCATCCCGAGTTTCACTCAGTCACTATACAGGATTTAAAGCTTATCTCTAAGAGTCGAGAAATAACAACATGCTACCAACACAGGCTCACTCCTGACCTCCCATCTGTCAGTGCAGTCACAGTTACAAAGCTATCTTTTTTGTTGTTGATGTCGGTTCTTTTAAAATTCAGTGAGATGAATGTGATATCTCATGGTGTTTTTGGCTTAACCTTAATCCCTGCAGACACACTATTTGTCCCGGACGGGAGAGAAAAAGAGACACAGATGAGCCATGTGTCCACCCTCAAGCCCAAAGACAAACACATTTGTTTTCACATGATGTTCCACACAGTTACTCTCGTTTCGTGCCATGAGATGGAAAATTGTGTTCAGAGTATAAGCATATTCATCTGCACGCCACATTCAGATGTGAAAAGTTCAAAAAGCAACCGAACAAGATCAAAGGTAAGTTTTTGGTCAAATAAATGGTGTAACAAAAATAGTTAGCGCTTTATTTAACAGTGCATATGCGCTCTTATACACTCTCAGAAGCTGTCACTGGAGCGGTAACTTTTCAAAAGGTACACTTTTGTACCTATTAGGGTCAAATCTGTACACTTTAAGTACTAATGTGTACCAAAAGGCACCCTTTAGGTCCAAACATGTCCCTTTTGAAAAGATACCACTGAAAAGCTGACCACTTTAGTACCTTTATTTCTGAGTGTGTACCTACAGTGTAGGAAAGCAGGCCTATTGGGTAATAACTGCCCTGGCTAGAGTTTAGGGGTAGCTTTGGGGTTAGTACATAGTTATTACTTAATTATTATAATTACTAAAACAAGTACACAGTATACATGTGCGGAACAGGGCTGTAAAATAAAGTACTACCCAAAAGTATTACATTAAAAACAGTCCAGTTGCAGATGCTAAATGCAAATGATTATATAATAAGATTAGACTCAAAAGTAGAAAACATTATATTATTATTTTTTAAATATTAAGAAGGAACACTTAGATTATTGTCTTTATATTTTTGTGCTTACTGTGTTAATTTTAATATATTTTAGAGATTGTTTTCTTTATTTTGGTTTTGTTTTACTTGCATACAGTAATTAATTTTTGTCCTGCGCTGCACATTGGGTGCAAAAAATGTGTCCTCCTGATTTAATAACACTTAATAGTGGTTTTAAACGGCTTACTAAAAAAAAAAAATAATAACTTGGCTTACTGACGTCTTCTTCTGTCCAAGTTTTATCTTGGATGAATAGCACTGGGCGGTGTGTGCAACTTAACAGTTTCAGTCACAAATAAATAATGTTTCAAACATGAACCTGGAACGTTTAGAACAGAGATGTGCTGAACACAAAAATTGTATTTCATGTGTATTTTAAGTGTCCCTAAAAAAGCTTTATTATTACAATAATAAAGCTTTACTATTACAAGTTGTGTGTGTGTGTGGGTCTGGGGTATAATTTAAAAGCTTGGGATCAATAAAGATTATTTACTAAAAGTTTTAAATCAAAAATATTAATGATGTGAATTATTATTACAGTTTAAAACAACTGTTTTCTATTTGAATATATTGTAAAATGTAATTCTTGTAATACAAAGCTGAATTTTCAGCATCATAAATCCAGACATGATCGTTTATAAATCATTCTAATATTCATATCATTTTAAATCAAGGTTAAAAACAGTGCTGCTTTTGTTTGTGAAAACGTGAAATAGTTTTCAGGTTTTTTTTATAGCAATAAAAAGGAGCAGAATTTATTTGAAAATTATTGCCACTTTGATCAATTTAATGCATCCTCGATGAATAAAAGTAGCATATTAAAAAAAACAACTTAACGACCTGGAACTCTGAAGGAATATGTATGTAGCTACATAAATCAGCAGCTTTTAATGCTTTTGAAGAGTCTGCCCTGTGTTTATAAATCAGCATGGAGCACAGTTCCCTGGAGAGAGGAGGTAAATAGAGACATTGAGGTTCTGTCTGTTTCTAGCATTTAGCCATTTACGAGATTTAGGAGGCTATCTTTTTGTGCCGAGAGCCATATACCTCTATTCCAGCTTTAAGAGCTGGAATCGCCAAAACCATTAGGGTTCGTCTGTTTTTCTCATACCCTCAGTAAAATGATAAAGCATCAACGTCAGTTATGAATGTTGTATGCCTGTAAATGCATTCGTTACATGATGTTCCCTACATTTCATAGGTTGTGTTGTTCAATTCTTTACACTTCACAGTTCTGCGGCACTGACCCTGGAGTCACTGACAATCAAGCAGAACAAATCTGCATCTAGCGCATTTGTGATTCCATTCTTGAGCAATTTGTTGCAATAAATGGGATGCAGGGATTATGGTTTTGGAAATGGGTTTACTCTTGCCATTCATTCTCCTTATGTTTTATCAGTGAGGCTCAACGTCCTTTTTCCAAAACAGTGAGCTACCTGCATAGACAGCTGTCTTAGGAAACATTGAGACTGTACATTCTTAGAAGAAAAAGGTACAAAAGCCGTCACTGGGATGATATGGGTAGACTTTTTATTTACTCCTAAAGGCTGCATATTAGTACAAATAAATAAATAAAAATAAATAAACATTCTTAACAGGCGAATGGTTTAATTACTATATTAAGTGAAGAACTGTACAGAAAACAATAATTTATAGGACTTTTCCTACTATTATCACACCCTAAAATCTGTACATTTAGCAGTATTTTACTGTAAAATTACAAGTGATATTATAATTGACCGTAGAAAAACTCTAAATTGCAATTACCAGAATTCATTCATTTTACAACAAGTAATTTAAAAGTGTAAGTATATTCACCACATTCTCACGACCAATTCTTACGTATTAGTACGAGGTGAAATTTTGTGCTAATTCGTACAAATTCGTACAACCTCACTCAATTTTTTTGGCGGAGTTAGCTGTAGTTCATTTGTGCAAATTCATACGTTTTGGCAACTCATAAAATATGTGCGATTTAACGAGGTTGTACAAATTAGTACAAATTACTACCGTGAGACTGGGCTGGTATGTTCAAAAAGTTTTAAACATACTTAAGTAATCTGGCATATTAACACTATTTTTCAGCTAATAACAGAATTTTTAGAACTGTATATTTAAGTTCCTACTGTAAAAATTGTTCTACCACATTTTACAGTAAAGTTCTGGCAACCGTAGCTGTATTTCTTTTAACGAAATGTATTTGTAGCATTTAGGATTTGCATATCAACACCATTTCAACTATTAATTTATCTTTCAACTCTAGGTTTTAGTTCGGTTTGTAAAACATTATGCTACCATATTTTTACAGTAAAACGTACACATTCCGCCATACAAACTATGCTAACAATGCTAAAAGTAGATTAACTCCATTGACTTTCGGCATTATTAACACAACATTATCGGCTAAAATAGTCCGTTGTTATGTAGTTAATTTAATTTCAGAGGTTAGTCAGTGGCTGATGCCGTATTCTTCAGTATCTAGAATTAATATTTTTCCCACCTTACTTTTTTCCAAGAGATTACAACATATCTATAGGCTTTTGACTGAGAACGAAACAAATGTGTATTTCAGATTCACAGACACAGTGATAATTCCTTGTTAATAAGATGCGAGGGGATCTATGGTTCTTCTAATGTAAGCTTTTTTGGTAATGTTCAACTTGTACTGCGATTTCATTTGCTTTTAAATCTCCCAAGCCACTCATTCATGTTTTTCTGTTTGCTCAGTGTGTTAAATGACTCAGAAAGTCTTTAATGGGATCAACAGTGACGCCATTGCACGGAAACAATCTTTTTATCGATTTGGCACGAAACTGCATCTAAACCCAATACGGTTATCAATTGAACACAAGAAATACTTTCCTTCTTTTACTTCTTTACTTTTTTCTTCTTTTTTTTAAAGTTCCCAGAATGTTTTTGAATTAACCTCTGATCTGCCCTTTTAAAGTCTTCAAAATGTTCCTCTGATCTAGAGGAAACCAGTAGGCAGATGTTAGGGTAGCTTTAACTTGCATCCAGGCTGCTGTCCAGATGTGACTGTTATCCATTGTAGAATTTCTCTTTGGGCTAAAAATGAACAATGAAAGTCATACAATGAAAAATAACATGATCTGAAAATGATCAGAAAATACAATAGAAATGTTAATTACATTTATGTATGTTTCCCCCCACTTGAGATGTAAATAACCCATCATGTATGAATTTTCAACCTCAATCTCCAATGTTTTCGAGTCATTAAATGACAGAACAGAAAAATGAATAAATACTGTTTTTGAGGTTGTCGCAAATGAAAACGGTTTGTTTGTATCATAAATGCTTTATTTAAACTCAGAAAAGTGCCAAATTACACAATGTGAATGGGTACCTACAAAATGCTCATTGGAAAAAAACGTACCAGTGGCTTCAGTTTCTGCAAAATTATATGTTTCATTTCATGACACGTTTAAAGTGGAATATCAAGTGAGAGGCATTAATATTGTGTTAAACTTTATCTCCAACAAATGCACGTAATTCTGCCAAAGTTTTTGATAGGCTATTGTTTCTCATATTGAGGAACTAAACCTTAAACCCTACTACACTAAACATTACTGTATATCCTAAACCTCAATGAAAGCATCAACAAAAGCAAACACCAGATAAAATTCCAATTTCTAAAGCATGTCATTTCAGCCTACTTCTATTTTGAGCTCTTTTATTGTGACTTGTTTAACTAGTCTTTTATTTGAGGTACCAGGTGCTCTACCAAGCAAATTTACTAAATCAAAAAAGTCATGTGGAGCAGGTTATGTGATGCAAACATCAAAATGTATTAGTTCACAAATCATGCACTACGATAAAAGTGTTTTGCAATCAAATCAAGTCTTTATTATTGATAACATGCCTCTATATGGTTTGAAACTGAAGGTAAATTTTTATTGGTGGATGCCAACTTAACTAGTTGCCTATTGGCATGCAAATTACTAGCAAATTGGCTGTTTATAAAGCCCATTTTAATGCCTTGTTCTGTAAGACCATATTTTAGCTTCCCTAATATTTTAGCTACCCTATATCTAAACTTAACAACTACATTATACTGACTATTAAGTAGCAGCAAATTAGGAGTGTATTGAGGCAAAAACATAGTCAATAGTGAGAAATGGGTCCCCAAACTAAAGTGTGACCCAAGGCATTTCATCTGGCACTTATTTAATATCTGTTTACTTAAGATTCATTTTTGGTCTATATCCTCCAGGAAAACTACACTGATCACTGAAAATGCAGTTTGATGTCAGGAGGTTTTCGAAGCAATGTTTGAACTAATCAGTTGGAACAGTTATCACTGCAGTGTATCTGACATAAATATATTAATCTGGCAGCATTTACATTTTATTTACTTGCTTCAATTTTGATCAGCCAGCCACTGTTTCAGGTCAGTCTCTCATCGACATAATTTTGCCATAACACAACTCTTAGCTGAACCATATGGTTGGTCCTCTTCGGTCATATGATCTGAACCTCTTGGAGAGGAAATTCTGTTGTTTTGGCCTCCAACGGCCTTCTGTGTTCATGACTTCTTTCTTTGCCCCTCGTGAAGTCATTCTTTTATCACTTTATTTCTCCATCTTGTCAATTCACTTTATTCGTGTGCATTCCACATCCTCTGTCACTCGCAAGGATGACGTCCTAATATCGTCCTCCGCCATCTTGCCGACAATCGCTCTAGTTAGCGAGCGGCAGTTAGCGAGTTTGACGGCTCTGAAACACTTCGCAGCATTGTTCCTTACGCTCACGAAACACAAAGTGTTAATGACCCCGTTGCTCATAGCGATACACTCGATGATGTAGAAAACGACCAGAGAATTACGGCCCCGCGTGATTAGCGCCGGGTAGAAATCGCGCAGCAGAGTGAAACTATAATACGGCGCCCAGCACATCACGTACGCTACTAGAACCGAGATCAGCGCCACCACGGTCCTGCGCCGCCGCTGTAGCCGTTTGCGCAGCTGCTCCGTAGGAAATCCCGGGACGTTCTTGAACCACAGCTCCCTGGAGATGCGCGCGTAACAGACTGACATGGTGAGCACGGGCGCCAGGAACTCCACGATGAAAATGAAGAGGAAGTAGGAGCGGTACATGAACTGCTGGTCTGCAGACCAGATCTGGGCGCAGAAGATCTTTTTGTCGTGGCCCAGTGCGCTGTGCGGGTATTCGTGCTCCGTCGCGAAGTAGGCCGACGGTACCGCAATGAGGACTGGGATTATCCAAACTCCAAAAATAATCCAGTACGCTGTCTGATACTTCATACGGGGCTTCAGGGGATAAACGATAGCCATGTACCTGTTGAAAACAGAAAACGCTGAGAAAACTGCTTGAATGCACATAATTATTATATACATAGCCTAAACTGCATGGAAACGCAAACCGAGCCGAACTGAGCCGTGCCGAACCGAATCGTACCAGGCAGTGGAAAAGCGCCATTAGACACTCTTCTGTGTAAGTTGTTTCGGTGCCGAATCGACGAATAAAGTTTTGTTTTCTTTCCTTAGTATGCTTGTAGCTTCATAACATTACGGTTGAACCACTGATGGAAGATGGAGTATTCTGACAATGTCTTTCTATACTTTTCTGGACATTGACAGTGTTATAACTCGGCAATCAATGGGAAAGTCACAAGCCTCCTGGGTTTTCATATTAAATATCTTTGTATTCCGGGGATGATTGAAGCTTTTAAGGGTTTGGAACAACATGGGGATTAATGACAACATTTTCTTTTTTAGGATGCAGTATCAAGTGATGGGCAGTAGTTTAACTACATTTTTCAGTAGCGTGGTTGTTTTCCGAATCAAATAGCTTTTAAGTAGCAAAGCTATTTTATTGATCGAGTGGCGTGGTAGCATCCACACAAGCTAACGTTACATTTCCCCATGCATTTCTGACGCTTAAGCACAAATCAGAAATACAAATGCTACGGATCTCTCATCCTAGATCAGTATATGACGCCACCATCCCAGCCTCAATAATGTCAGTGACTTCTTACAATGAACAAGTTGGCAATGAACTTTTTGGCCACCTTCTGCACCAGACGCGTGACTTTTTGGAAAGATGTCAGATGACGGAGAGGAATTAATCCCGATGGGGGAGTCGCCGTGGCCGTACCTGGAGAAGTTCATGACGCATAACTTCTGTCTGTTGTTTTGCCATGTCGGTACGGTTTGGAGTAGTTTAAAATTCTACTAATGTGGTTTGTCCTGTGGTTTATGCTGCACTGAGTTACACATGCATGCATTCAGATAATAATACATAGCTACACACTCTCGACACCTATTGTTTTTGTTGCCAAATTAGTTTGGAACAATTGTTAAATCAATAATTGCACAATCATATGCACGCCTATCTGTGTGAATGACATTTTTTATCACTAAGGTAGCACTGATTTAAAGTTGGTTCAATAAAAAAATAGCTTAGATGTAGTTAAACTTCTTTTACCATGTTGCTGTAGATTAGCTTGCTACTTTTCTCAGGGTAGTAGCTTTAGTGTAGTTAAGCTAAATTCAATGTAGAGTAACTGATAGCTTAGCTCACTACATTTTCTGTTTGGCTTGCCCGACACTGGTTTTCAGCATTTTAACACACAGATTTGCTACTCAAGAAACATTTCCTGTTATTATTATAAAAAGCATAAAATTCAGGCATATATTGGCACCTTTGGTAAATGATCAAAAACAGCTTTAAAGGAACACTCCAATTTTTTTTTGGAAAAAGGCTTATTATCCAACTCCCCTGGAGTTAAGTGGTTGAGTTTTACCGTTTTAGAACCTATTCAGCCATTCTCCAGGTCTGAAACTTTCAGCATAGCTTAGCATAAATCATTAAATCTGATTATACCAGAAACAAAGGGTTTTTAAATGTTTTTCCTATTTAAACTTTACTCTTCTATAGTTACATCGTGTACTAAGACCAACAGAAAACGAAAAAAGTGGCGTTTTTCTAGGCCGATATGGAACCACTCTCATACCGGCGTAATAATCAATGAACTTTGCTGCCGTAACATAGGCGCAATGATATATCACACACACACACACCTCAGTCTTTAGTAATAATCATCACTAATATGGCAGCTACTTTCAGGTGCCTTTTCTAAGGAACCTGCATTGTCACATCAAGAATTCTTAAATATCCAACGAACCAATTCGAGAGTACTAAACAGCATGTTTCCTGTGAAAAGACATAGGTCATATTCTGCTGGTTTTAAGCAAACCACAGCACAGCTCTCTCAATGCAGCGCTCATGCAGCTGTGTGAGAACTGGGCTTAGTCTAAGAATGCTGGTGGTGTCTTGCAACACCTGCACGGATCACTGACCTTTCTTTTAACAACATGAGACAGACGAATCAAGCTAATCAACTTGCCATATTTAAAGCCTCTCATAAATCTGCTAGCTTTATATCGAAGGTACTTCCTTTATTCTGTATCTTGTTACCGAGGCGTGTTCTGCTGCTCTCTGCCTTTGCAACTAATGCATTTTCCTCCTGGAGTGAGTGAGGCCTGCACGACTGGACAGCTTCACATCAATGTGTTGAAAATGAACACTACTTCACTTGGGCTTAATCCAGATATTTCTTCCCTGACATTTTTATGGAAGGTCCAAGCAGAAGAGTATTGAAGTTGCATTACACTGGATCAAAACAAGCCTTTAGCTACAGTAGCCAAGAATCTGGGCGCGGAGAGCGTGCGCAGATGTGCGAGATCGGATTTCAGGTGAGTCTGGAAGCGCCTGCGAAGAAACTGCATGTCTCCACAAACACGAGAGGTGAGAAAAGCTTAAAGTTTCCACAAATGGGATCCGTCGGCCTGTAACAGTAGTAGCGCTGATAGCTAAGCCAGTTGTAGAGCAACAATGGATTCAGAGGATTAATCTTCAGACTCTGCGAACACAAACATGGCTGCCAAATGTAAGCCCAGGCACAGATGAAAATGCCCTTCGGCCAGCGTGAGATCATGCCGGCCCGGGCCTCAGTGCTCCAGTGCAGTCGGGACAAGTGGATTGACCTCGTTTCTGTAACATGAGAAAGAGCAGCACTCTGGAATCCACTAACTTTCATCTCGCCAGTCAAAGCCTTTCACCGCGGTCGCCTCAAAGAGTGCGTCAGCCGTCACGTATCTGCTGAGTGGATGAGCAGAGACCTGCGCTCTGACTCACGCTCTCCAAAAAACCTCTACACACTCAGGAAGGACAAGATACTTTGGACGTTGAATGTCTTGCCTGAAAATTTAAAACAACGTTTACAGCTATGGTTGAAGGATGCCGGATAGAACAATGGATAGAACGATAAACGGAACGATAGAATAATGGACTACCTGAAAACCTAAAAACCTTTTAGATTTGTGGCTAATAATATATATTATAAATATATCCATTATATATATATATATATATATACACACATACATATACATATAAAGTTATATATATATACACTTTGTACATTTATTATGTATATATAAATAAAAACATATGCATGTATACACTTAAGAAAAATATGTTTGCATTTATACATTTATATATGAAATTTATTTATATGTAATACAAATATAAATATTTATTATATAACAAATATAATATAAATATACATATTTAAATACATGTAAATATTTCAAAATATATGCTATGTGTGTCTTTATATAATAAATATACAGTGTACTTAAATAAAATTAATATAATATTAAATATAAATAATATATAGCAACATTTTTCACATTTGGGGGGGCAATTGGGTAAAATGTATTTAATTTGAATCCCACTTCCTGCATTTACATGGGATTCTTTTTTTATGTTTAGGGACTATGGGGATAGAAAATGCAGGGAATAATTAAGTTAATAAAAATGATAAATTGTGCCAAAAAGAATAGTAGCTACTTCTATGATCCCCAAGATTTCAAAACGTCAAAAATGTGTGTGAATAAAAATTTTAAAATATGAGACTATCCATAAATACACACACACACACACACACACAGACACACACACACACACACAAATCTCTCAATATGACTTTCCCACATTTTCTTATCTCACAATTGCAACTATTTCTCATGATGTGATTATTTCTTATTGTACACTTTTACAAATAGGTTCACTTTAAAAAAAGAAACAGTGATTACATGTATTTAATAGGTTGTGTGCCTCTGAACAAGCAGAATAAACTTTGAGCTCACTACCCCTCATCACTCATAACCGAGGTCATACACAGTCCAATTCATGTTAGTTCTGTTCATCGACTTCATCAACAATATTACTGTGTGGTTTTGCATCAATGAACAACATGTCTTAAAAATCGAAAAGAAAAACGGCAATGACAGACATACGGTGAAAGTAAAACGGTTGTGATTCCCCTTTTGAGCGTGTTTGGCATTCGTCAGATTCCATCGAATCGGTTCCTTCTGAGGCCGATCAGACCTGTTGATGTGCGGAGATATTCTGGCAGCTACAGATCTGTTTAATGAGTATTTGTGTGGTGAGGTGAAGCGTAGAGCAACAGAGCTCAGACTCACCCTTTAACTGCTATCAATCCACTGCTGTGTCATCACTCATCAGAGTTTGCAACAGCAGTACAGTTCTACAGGGTTCACCTGCAGTGGGACACTTCTATTGACACAAGTTACCTGTCTGATCGCTCACACGTGTGCAAACACACAGAGGCTTGCACACACACTGACAAACCTGCAAACACAAACATATCACCTCACGCACCTAAAATACAAACAAAACAATTCAGTTACAGGCAAACAAGCACATACTCGCACAAGACAAGAAGAGTTTGATAGCCTGGTGGCATTTTTTTTTTTAAGTGCCGGTGCTTTCAACAACCTGGAAATCTCTATGGTATATATCAAGACCTTTTTTTTTAAGGAATTAAAAATGGTCTCAAGGCCCACAGGTCACATTTGGTTTGTGAGATGGCGTTATTTGACTTCTGACATGTAAGGAGTTTATCTTTAAATGTAGCACACTAATACATTTTTATTTTTTCTAATGCATTTAATCCTAACTGGATTTTCGCACTTTAATTTACCTGTTATTTTTATTAACAGTAGCATAATAAATAAAAAAAATTAAAAGCAACATATATTATAAAAAATATTTACATATGTTATTATATATTCACATATACATGCACAGAAAGATAAATACACACACAGAGAATAGTCAACATTTGAAGTGGACCACAATGGACCCCAAAACTAGTCAATGACTGAATGCTGAATATATAAGCTTTACATTGATGTTTAGTTTGTTCGGATAGCACAATATTTGTCACAAAAATCGAAATACTGAGAAAATTGCATTTAAAATTTCCCAAATAAAATTCTTAGCAATGCCTATTACTAATCATAGATTTTTTTAATACTAAACAAAACAAAAAAAAAAATAATCAAATCAAAGAGGTTTTGATATATTTCCTACAAAATATCTTCATGGAACACGATCTTTACTTATGCTTATGATTTTTGGCATAAAAGAAAAATTTATAATTTATGTATTGTTTGTGTCACGGTCTGTGTGTAGCAAGGCAAGGAGGCAGATGCAAAGGTTCCAGTATTTCCAAATACTTTTAATTATCCAA
>JAUCMU010000001.1:22458235-22481633 GCA_032275025.1 Enteromius treurensis
AGCTGACAGAGCAGTCTATGCTGGCTGTGCACAGAGACTAGAAAGAGAGGCAAGAACAGTCTGCTGCTGACGACTCATAACCTTCATACTTAAAGGATTTGCTGCTTATTATTCAAAGGCGAGTTGTAAGCAATGTAGTGTAGTGCTGGTTTGATGTTTCTGATCACAAATGCAGACATGGTGATTTGTTTATAAGGAGCAGCTCAATGCAACATGACTGATAGCTGGTCAATCAGAGCACACCTCACTTCTCAGAATGATGTGCTTTGAAAAAATCTATGCGTTTCAGGAGGCAGGCTTAGAGAAGTAACAATTTAGTTTAGTTTAGTGGTTTACAGGGGCAATGTACATTAATCAAACGCTGTTAAATGTGCCAGAATTAGCCCCAAAAAGGATATTTTTCATCTGTAGATGGTAGGATTACAAATTTATAAATGGTTAAACACAAGTTTCCCATATAACAGTATAAATTGTGGATTTAAATAACACTTACACTAACTAAGATCTAGGCTGGGAAAAGTCCTGTTCAAAGCAAAGTTCCTATCCTACAATTGCATGCTCTGTTCCATTTGTTTTCACACCTGTATACCTCCTCCCACTTCAACCCTACATATTCCGCTGTGCTGAGAGACAATTTAGACTACTTTGATGACTGCAGCACATGAAGAGAATTATCCTGAATAAAGAGAAAATTCTGCTTGAAAATATCCGAAGAGTCTCCTGGTCTCTCTGAAAAAAGGTTTTACAACAAGACCCTAGACAGAATGTTGAAAGGTCACCCTAAAAATAGAGACAAAGCATCACAACACAAATACATATCATATATAAAAAAGCACAACGAAAATACAAACATAAATAAATAATCTAGACAATGTAAACAAATAAGAGAAAAAAAAACAAGGAGAGAAAGCAAGAGAGAGATAGCGAGAGAAATGGCAACAATAGAAGACAACATAGCCAAGAGCAATCAGTACAAGGTCCACTGTTATGAATAGAGTACTAACGTTGACAGTGCTGAGTTGTCAACCAATTTTTAACATGGAACTGAAAACGATGTGATCTTCTAATTGTTGGTGGGATGGAGTTCCATTCTCTAACACAGGGGTTCTCAACCTTTCGCAAGCTTAGATGTAGTAAACTACTTTTACCATGTTGCTGTAGCTTAGCTTGCTACATTCCTCAGGGTAGTAGCTTTAGTGTAGTTAAGCTAAATTCAATGTAGAGTAACTGATAGCTTAGCTCACTACATTTTCTAAGTAGCTTGTCCAACACTGGCAGTATCCCTCCCTTATACAAACTAATTTAGAGTGAAACACGTGTCACTACATATAAAAGAAATAGGCTAACTAAAAAACTAGATTTGCTTTAATAGCAACGTTACCTACCATGATTTGTTTTTACAGATTGTATCTTGAAAATAAATGTATTTTGTGTTACTGCGGTAGGAAAACTTTAAATTTCTTCCAAATTTTTTGATATATTTAAAATATGAGTATATTTTGCACTCATATCCCTGTAAACACGTTTTTATATTTTATGCAGTGTGGTCTTTACTTGAAAAAAATACTTAATAAAAAAGTCGAGTAACGGTAAACTTAAGCCGTGCATTTTGATTTCTTATGGCATCTGCTTGCATTCCAAGTGGCCCAGATTAAATTCAATTACATTTCAATTAAAAGAAACTGAAAAGTAAATATTTTAATCAATTCAAAAAGTTAGCTAGAAAAAGAGTGTTTATCAAAGTAACAATTTGATTTACTTCTTGAAAACAAAGCTTTGTCTGAACGTTTTAAATGTTTTGATATTAGAAGGCTTATAGATGAACAAATCTAAATTGACTCATGTATACACATAATGCTTTAAATTTAATACATCTATATGTTCAGTTATGATAATATTATATTTATTTTTCTCAAAATACCATTATCTGATGAATTTCAAACTTCATGCAGACAATGCTTAGATTCTCAACTTGTAGCATATGGATTGAGTCTGGATTTGAATCTGCTTTAGGAAACTGTGAGCGCTGGACTGGATCTGGTGTTTGGTGTGGGGGTGTCTGTGATGGATTTCTATTGGTACTTATCAAAGATCTCAAATCCTGGGAACAGTCCAGAAGTAGAAAATGAATCAGGATTATGTGTCTGGCACACAGCAGTCTATTAACACTCAGTGACTCGCAGATCTCTCTGTCTGTTCTGATCACTGCTCCCTGTGCTTAATGAGATATTTCATACCCTTTTGACTTTCGTGGCAAATAGCAGGCTCTTCTATCACTTGTTCTCTAAATGAAATGTACAGCACTATTTCTACTCATTTCAACTCTGTCTGTTTTGATTAACAGCACATTTTTGCCCAGGGCCCTTCTTGTGTTTTCACATGTGGTGAAATCTGTCCCACTGAATTTAATAGCTCCAAATTTATTCATGGTAAACATACTTTTAATTTGTTATTTCTTCTGTGTGTTACTTGAAATTCTGATGTTCCAAAGTTCAAAAGAATTCTGTTCGCCCCAAAGGAAACCTTTGCAATCTTCACTGGCTCGATACAGAGTCCACGGAGTGAACAGAATGTCCTTTTGCCCCCAATACATGTGGTTACTGTGATGCATGGGAAGAACCAAGACTTTTTTTACAAACTTTATTAAATTTTCTATTGATATGTATCATCTGTACTATTTTGAGAGTTCACAAAAAAAAAAAAGTCAGAGTTCATGGGAAACGCCATGCTGGGAGGAACAGGTTAGCCGATTTTATGCCTAAGTAGGAAACATTTTATTAAAATCTGTAGCAATTAATGTAACATTAGGTTTATTTTATTTTTAAACTGAACATGTTAAATCGTTTGCTCAAATGTGCTTGAGAATCGATGAAGGTGAACCAAATTGCAGCAAGGACTGACTAATGGGTTTATCTTAAGCTCTGTACAGATACTGAATATTGGATGTACTGTACTTTGTGCCAGATGCTAATTTTCTGACCTGCTGAGGCTGTTGCTGCAGGCTAAATACAGCAAGTTCTCCCCGGCTATTCAAATATTGACAAGCTAATTAGCTATCTTAGCCTCAGGGATTGGCCAAATGTGATGCAAGCACCATGCAATTCCTCACATGCAGGTACATCGGCGTGTCAGAAAGCGCTTCAGGTGTTGTGAGTGTATGAAAGAGTGTATGTCTGCACCTAAACCAAATTTGAGACTCCTTCCAAATCTGAACTGAAGTCTCTAATCCTGCCTTCATGTGCTTGTGAGAAGTTCCTGCTTGTAAGATGGGAAGTCGTAAATATAACTTTATGCATGCTTAAGTTGGATTAAAAAAATGTGCAAGCTGAGCAGTTTCTCTTTTCCTGTGGCATGATCCATGAATACGGTACAAACCCAAAATAGGTTGAACAAGTTAAGAAAATGGTAAAATCTGTAAGCTAAAAACTGCCTTTTAAAACTTAATGCACATCATTAGTTAGTTTTGTTGCTCTTTGTTTGAAGCCACAGTGAATAATGTAAGATTTTGTCCTCATGACCAAAACCAATTTAGCAGGATTATGTAGAAGACACATCCCAACTCATGGTGCAAACAACATCTATAGCATCATGCTGCATGAGCTCAGAGACACAGAGGCTCACCTGTCCACCGCGATGGCCAGCAGGGCATTGGTGGACACATAGAGAGACACAGTCCTAAGGTAGTTGATGGAGATGCAAAGCACAATCCCATGATCCCATGAGAGCCGCTTGACCACGTAATAATCCACCAGAAAGGGGCAGCACACAATGGCCACCAGGAAGTCTGAAATTGCCAAGTTGGCGATGAGTAAATTGGTGAGATTCCTTAGTTTTTTGTAGCGTGCCAATGAGGCTATAAAGAGGCAATTCCCAACGCCGCACACCAGCATGATGCAGACCAGAACCACAGCGATGACGATTGTAGCCATGAAGAATGCTCGTCCCTGAGTCGTATCCGGGATCTCATCCGCTGGAACCTCGTAATCCAGAGGGATGTCGTAATTGGGCAGGAGGTCATGTGGGCTCCCCGATGGGTGGATGAGAGTCCATGTCCCGGTGGAGGTGTTTCTGTTGTCTTCTCCCATGTTCTCTTTTTACTGGTCTGTCAGAGCGCCAGGATCTTTTAGATTCTTATTTGAACACATTATTTGTTGCCGGCTGCAAAATAAAGAAAATAAGTTTCCACAACACACTGTTCACTGTTGGTCTGGTGTTTATCGCACGCTTTAAAAAATAAGCATTCTTTTTTAGCATTGATGATTCTGTTAAGAACCTTCCATGGAGTCCTTTTACTCCAAAACGTGAAGATTGTATATAATAGACAACAAAAGCTCAGACCTCCTGACTTACGTCTCATTTTGATGCTTCATGGAAAAAAGAACATTTTATGGATTCG
Organism: Enteromius treurensis; assembly: GCA_032275025.1. NCBI lineage: Eukaryota > Metazoa > Chordata > Actinopteri > Cypriniformes > Cyprinidae > Enteromius > Enteromius treurensis. Next base: position 22,462,632 of record JAUCMU010000001.1, read on the forward strand.
GAATGAAATGAGGCTGAGTAAATGACTAAAAAATATTCCCTTTCGAGTGAACTGTGCTTCTAATGGAAGAAAAATTCTCACTGAGACATGTACTGGTGAGAGACAAACCGTGAAGAGTTTGGAGAGCAAAAAGCTCACAGATGGCCACAATAAGGGTGGATTTACGATAAAGCCCAAATATTGGTGCATGTTTACTTTAAACTTAACTTGTTTTCGTTAAAACAGAACGGAATTCTATACCCTCTTAGAAATAAAGCTTACAAAAGTATGTTTTTGCTTCTACTTTAGTCACAAAAAAATATTTCAATGAGCAGTTCTTAAAATAATAATTTTAGTGTAAAGAATTAATGAACAAAACTGAAGGACCTTATTCCATTATAAAGAAACTTGTTTTTAAATTATTCTTCATGAAACAATTAATGCCAATAAAGAAACTTTATGTTTAAGAGTGTGGGTTGCTTTCGGCCTCCTCCTCACTTTCCTTTGATTGTTGTCTGGTGGTTCACAAATATATCTAGGCTAAGAGTGACACATAAACTAAAAGTTTGCAAATAGCCCCTGTGTACTATTAGCCCAATTGATAGGTAAATGATCAAATATATTTGTACAACATAACCTAAAGAGCACTGAGCTTCTATAACATAAATATAAATCACAGGGATAAAAATGTAGGGATGCCACTGCGTTTTTTTAATAAATTAAATTGGACAGTAATTAATCAATCAATCAGCATTAGCATCAGCAAACAGAGTAACAAAGATTATTTACAATGCACAAGGAACAAGTAAAGCACGCACTTGTGTTGTAAAACATGTATTCTGCTTTTCTAAAGTTAATTCATTGTGATCTATTTGCTGGTATTAGTTTGCATTTAAACGCAACGGCTGGTTGAAAATGTAAAAGCTTACAAACTTTCTATAGGCTATTATCTGTAGTCTATACGCACGCTCAACTCAATTGCTTTTTTTATAAGAAAAAAAGCACAAATTTGCAGGAAAAACACTGAGCTACTGCACGTTCTCCTATAAATAAAGACTAAAAAAATAATGCATGTCCCACCTTCACAGCACTTCTCCTTTTGTCTTTCTCTCCGCGGGAGGACGTGCGCATCTTCTGTAGTTTCTTCTGTATGTGATTGTGAGTGAAGCGCCGCTGTTCTCGGAGCTGATGAATCCAGCAGCGCGCTGCGCCTCCTGCCCTCTAGCGGCGCTACTGTGCGTCTGCACGCCGCGTCACATCATCCGAGCTGCTCCTTCGCCACTCTGTTCTGATTCAAACTGGGTATGCCTTTTTGTATCAGACTTTAAAAAGTTATGAATAATCTTGAAGAAAACAACACAGTGACTTAAGTAATAAGACTAAGCAGTTTATAAAACCGGTTCATGGTTATAAAATATTTAGTTGTAAATGTAAACATCAACTGTAGCAGCCACGGAAATGTCAATAAAGGCGCCAATTCACTTTGTTGCTAAGCAACCGTGAACTGGGACCGTTGGGCCTAGCGACACATTTGTTATTTAGATTTTCAATAACATAATCTCTGTTTAATTGTTGTATAACACTACAGTTTTATTATAAAAAACGATTCTGTCTGAGGATAGGTGTTGTTTTGAGGTGAGGCAAACTATCCAAAATGGGGATTTATATTATAAATGTAGAGTTAAACTTGAAAAGGGCGGGAAAAAACAGACTGCAAAAATGAGCATTTGTCGTTTTGGAAGTGTAAAATGTTGTCTCTCTTTGCGCTCCTGTTTGGTTCGGTGGAAAGTGCCACATGAGATTCATATTCAATTCTGATTTTTGTTTGTAATTCCGTATTTCTTTGAAGTCGTAGTTTCCCGTGCCAGCAAAACCTTGAGGGGAAACAATTCAGTTCAACCTCAGATATAAATGAATGCAGATTTAATCAGGTAATTTTATTAGGCAAATAAATCAACATCTTAAACCCATCAAAAAGCGGTTTAGGTCCATAATTCACCCAATTATGTAACATAAATTATGTTTTGCTTGAAGATACAGACTACTTAGGGACCATTACCATTTTCCAATCGTGTCACAATATTTTCATAACATGATTAAACACGTTTGCTCCATAAAACCTCATTACTACAGTCTCATAACAGAATAGCAAGATGTGTTTAAATGTCTAGCAAAGCTCCAATGAATGCATGTCTTTCAGACAGAACACAAGAAACTCTATCAGTAATTTTCTAATTTTCTAAGTCTAAAACAGACTTAATTGTCTCAAAGCAATATATATATATCTTTTTTTCTTTTAATTTAGCTTGACATATGACTTTGTGGAGTTCACGAGATGATCTTCTGTTTGCTGAGGGCTGAGATGGAGCTGGACGGAGGAGAAAGTGAAACAGGTGTCGTGTTGATTTATTCACATGTCGACAAAAATGCTCATGCCGTCCTTCACACACACAATCCTTCACTCGCCGACAGAATTATTTCTGAACATCCTCTAAATTTACAGCCTTGATACGGTAGTTTGCTGCAGGGACGAAAATATTCCACCCTTTCCCTAAATCACCCACAAACACACACACCGTCCTGGGGAAACGGAGCCATAAACGCGGCCCTGAATCCATAAACAGCTAAATATCAAACCGTGATTGTGTAGCAAAGCACGTTCACGTCATAATGAGTGAAGCTCATTACAACAGGAAGTGAAGAAGCATTGATGCTTTAATGGTGGACAGCTGTGTACATCCATTAAACTGCATGAGAGCTCCGGTGAACTCGCCTGACAGCAGACGCCTCTCAAGTCCTTCCCAAACACTCTCTCTTGAATGTGCAGCACGCTTGAGTTACTTCACAGATTGTGTGAGGCTACCTGATGTCAGAGCGACATAGAAAGAGATAATTGGGCTGTCGTGATGAAGAGAGATCGGTGGTCTGCTCATTTAGAGAGTAAATCAGGGATGACGATCGGTCATTGTCCTCTCCCCGGATTACTGTCGTTATAAAAAAGACTGACTGTGAAAGTAAGTAAGTTTGGAGAGCTTATATTAGTCAATCTCTGCAAGACAGACTATTCAGGATAGGAGATAAAGTTCCCCAAACTTACTGCCGGATTCTGGAAGATCATTTCTTTAAACTGTAGTTTAAATAGGATGTGATGCTGTTCCTTCAAGAGGCAATCACAACGTATCTGTCTATAAAGGACTTATGGATTAAGTCTTAATGGATTTCACAACATTTTTAGGATTTTGTACCAAAGCAAAGTCTGTGAGAACCTGACACATTGCACATGTGGAGACTCCAAGAAGGTTGCAGTACTGAAAATGATGGCCCCAGTTCCTGATGGTTTCTCACATAATTCTTGGCATTAATCGTAATTCCTTTGCAGTTAACATGCGTCTGTTTTTTTCTGGCTCTGCTGATTGACCGAATGAGCTTTTCGCTGCCCAATGGACATTCCTTAACCCTGCTACTTCTATTATTGCATCCTTCTCATGGGCATTTGTTTTACTTTTAGTCTTAGTTCAGTCTCTTCCTTGACTCGTTTTATCTGGAAAAAGAAAACATGCCTAATAATTCGGCACACATAGACTTTCAGCCTTCCCAGACAATTATATATTAGTTATACAAAACCAATAGTAGTTTAGACTTTGGTGGTTTATGTGTAAGTTTACCGGAACATGCAAATGTCTTCAGAATATCAAAGGTCAAATAGGTCTGGCTGACAAAAATGTCGATGAATCTGTGCATTACAAAAAAACCTTAAAATTAATAATAATAACCTTTCACATTTGAAATTAAGTTCAGAAGCAAGTTTCTGAAGGTCGCTATGAAAACAGTGTTTGACAGCTATATATCATCAGTGTTCAGTAACTTGCATATTTGATGCTTTTCCTCTTTAAATGAGCCCTATGTGCTGGAATTTCACTACTTGGCCGTTCAGAAACTAATTCCTGCACTTCAGAGGAAAGCAATAATTCTGTTTCAGGTACTGATTTTACTTTCATATTTCTCATTCCTTCCGTTGAATCTTGCATAAAAGTTGATGTCTCTATCGTGAGAGCTGTAGAGCAAAAGGTCTGTGTATCCACACCATAAAGGCTTCCCAGTTAAATTTACCTCTGTCTATAGCAGACATTTTCAACCCTTTTCTGTGCCGTTTAATATTAATTTATGTATTGAAGTGACAATTTCTTTGAAAATGTCAGTGGCCTCGGTGGTCAGATCCCCAGCTATGTCCATGTTGAGACCAATCTCTGCTAAAATGACTGATTTAATCTGCTGTGAACATCTGCTTTCCCCAAGTATGCCTACAGAAAAATGCACAACCTTGCAAAATATTAACAAAAAATTGACTTGAAACACAAAACACATTTGATACATAGACTTGATGAAAATGCAGAGCTGTGTAAAATGTATTAAACCGTGTTTCTTTCAATGTTGTATCATGCTCCATCTGTCAGCTTGTGCTCAAATTCATGAGGGAGTTGCACTCGGAACAAAATTCACAGAGCTGCAAGCGCTGACGCATATGGCTGTTAGACTAGTTTGTGCCAAACCAATTATTCCAGGCCTTTCGTCAGGTACAGAGAGTTCATGCCTGACTGTTTACAACTGTTCTCAGGACATACATTTATGATTTAAAGGAACGGTGGTTTGGATCAGCATGAGGGCAAGTAAGTAATGGCTTATTTTTGGGATCCCTTTTAAGCTTAAACAGAAAACGAATCTCATAAAAATTTAGGACATATATTTTAGTCACTAATTTTATTAGTCCACGGTACAAAATAAAGTTCTAGAATATCACAAAGTCTTTAGTGACCAAATAATTCTGATAAAGAATATAAAAAAAAAAAAAAAAACAATACTAACCAGTCACTGAACAAACGGAAACACAAATCAGAAGAGAGAATCAGCTCATCAAAGCCTCAGTTACAGTCCAGTAAGTGTGAGCCAGGTCACTTTTTGGCATATGTTATCTTCATGGCACACGTGGCTGTGATTCTGAATCCCTGCAGTGCATCCTTTGCAACTCCGGCTTGAGCCTCGCTCTCAAACTCCACAAAAGCAATGTCATGCTTTCCAGGGACCAGACGCACTTCTTTAAACCCTGGAAACCTGAAGAGATGGAACAAGACTGGGTTTAAAAACCTTGGTGAAGCTGAGTGATAAAAATGTGTGTAACTACCTGGAATGATCAATTCTAGAGCTGATATAAACAGTCTGGTCAGTGAGTTTATTCATTGTATATAGATCCCAATCAGTTTGCCATTTTTTATTAACATAGGAAGAAATTACTGTTTTTTTTAAACCATAGAAGGAACGACACTAATTTTCAGTTCTGCTAATGCTTCTTTTGCAGCACAGTCCACTTCCTCTTTTCTACAGAGCCCAGGTGAGCCTAAAAACAGTCTCCATTTTTGTGCTGCGTAATATCATTGCACCTGCAACTTTTCATTTTCCATCGGTCTCAGTACACGATGTAACTATATAAGAGACAAGTTTTAAATAGGATAAATATCTAAACTCTTTGGTTATTTTTGAGCATGCTAATGGTCTAATCAGATTCAATGGTCTATGCTGAAGTACAGCTAAAAGCGACCTGGAGATTGGATTCATTTTCATTTTTCTAATGTTTACTGGTTCGCTGTATTGAAAACTTACTGGTTGAACAACATGGAGAGCATCATCTCATTGGTTTCTTCTGGGAGATTATTCAGGAACAGAATATAATTTGGTGGGTTGTCAGGGACCTAAAACAATATGAAATAATTTATTACAAAAATGTACATAAAACATTTTTTTAAAATACCAAAGGAAAAAATAATAAAAATCAAATCACAAAATAAGCGTGTAAACTGTGTGATGTACCTGGACTGTGGCAGGTGGAGGAGGTTGTGTGTTTACAGCTCCCTGCGGTAAAATTGAATCAGTTGATCTGGTTTTCTTTCAAATGGACATTTAAGCAACAATATTGTTTCTAATTCAAATGTTTTTAACTCACCGCTGGATTCTTGACACTGGCGGCCTGCTCCTGAGCCTTCCTTTTCTTCTCTTTCTTCTTTTCTTTATCTCCATACGTGCCTCTCATCTTAGAGATCAGGTCTGAGTCTGTTTTGGCGTACTGGATTCGCTGCAGGTACATGGAAAGGTAAGCAACTGAAAAACGTGCAAATAATTTCTAATGCGTCTTTATATACTCAGAAATAATATTAATCACAACATATGGGGCCAGTTTCATAAAACACCAAATAAGCCGTCGTGATCAAATTATAGCACATACAAGTTTATCAAAGGATCATACTCTGCTCATTATTTTCTGAAATGAGTGGCACTGACCATAGGTTTATTGTAGAAAGGGAATCCCTGAAGCTGTCTGAGGGCATTGGTGGCTGCAGAAAGCTCTTTGAAGATAACAAACGCCTGCCCCCTCATCCTTGTGGTCTTTAACGCAACAATGTCCAGAATCTGGCCGAACTGCGAGAATAAGGCGTACAGGGACCTCTTCAACTCTAGAAAAGATATCATATCAATCATATAGTTTAATGGTCAAAACGAGAAGAGAGGAGCAAAGTAGGCTTTACCTTCTTTCTTGATCTTATCATTTACATTGTTGATGTAGAGGGTGTGATTCGGCCGTATGTCCATGATTAATAACCACACTAAAATACAGAGAAAGGCACAAAAAGAGAATGAATACAGTGAACAACTACTCCTTGACAAAACACACGGTAGTGCAGGCTATAGTTAATATCGCTGAGTGCTGCTTTGCTAAAATACAAATGTACAAATAATCTGCTAAATATTAATATAACTGAATGAATCGCCTCAAACTCACCACACTTCTGAGTACAAGCGGAAACTGGCGCTACGCTTCTTCCTCCTGTGGTTTATTGTTGTGAAACAGTCGCGTGTGTTGCGCCACCTGCTGTCGCGGAGTGATATGAACATCCTGGTCACACGCAATGGTGGAAATAAATGAAAATAAGCAAAAAATGAAATTTACTAAAAACGGATATTATGTCCATAGAAAGCACATTAAATGTAAATGCAGTGTCTAGTTTTTAGATTTCAGATACATTTTTAGAGAACAAGGTGGCAGAATTTTGTTAAAATAAAGTTTCATTGTCATTCAGTGTAACACAATATTTATTTAAACACTCAAACATGTTTATACTGAGTTGTACATGTTTATATATAAGAATAAGGGAGCATATTCATATTTTTTTATTTTAAATTAGTCAAAAAATAAAAAAGGGTAAAACCTAGGATGACAGCAAATGTAAAAATATATATACAATTTCAACTATTTAGGCTGACTTAGTCTTAATGTTTCATAAAGTGATTTTTGTTGTAAATATGTAATTTAAAATTAATAAATAATATATTAAATTATATAATTTTTTCTCTTTGACCCATATATATATATATGTATATATACACACACACATATATATATACATATATACACACAGATATACATATAAATATATATATATATATGTATATACATACATACACACACACAGGGGCGTCGTAGTTAAATTACGTAGACTAAATTACCGGGACCACAAGTGGGGGGAGGGCCCCTGAGCAAATTTTATTTTCCTTTAAATATAATTTTAAAATCACAATAAATGTTGTTAACTAATATAAATACATCAGTTGATTTATGTATTAAATGATGTCGTAGGTAGTTGTGAAACTCGAGCTTACGGGGCCCATGGCCACTGCTTGTGAATAGGGCCAGGAATTTGGTGCTACGCCCCTGTATATATATGTTTATACTTACACATATGTATATATATATATTTACATACATATGCACACACACATATACAGTATATACACACACACACACACACACATACACACACACAAATATATATATATTCACACACACACACATATATACACACATACATATACACAAATATATATATATTCACACACACACACACATATATACACACATACATATACACAAATATATATATATTCACACACACACACACACACACACATAATACATGTATACTATGTAATCAAAAACATATATTGCATGTGATGAATTGCTGAAAATCTAAAACACATCAATAAAAAAAGATACAGAAATTAAACATTTTATTTATTTCACAGGCAGACATTAACAATACCATAAAACACAAACGTAAATATAATTCATCCTGGCTCACGCAGAGTTGATTATTTAATGTTGTACAAATCTAGGCATGTATTTTATGATATGTTGAGTGCCGCTCTCATTGATGGACGGTGTTTAGAGCGTGTCGATGCTCTGTAGTTTGCGCTCAGTGAAAAAGCGGTGTGTGTCTCGTGTGTGTGTGAGCTCTGACGGCTTGCTGCGGCTGAAATACGACAGCATTGAGGTGTTATTCTGACGAGCAGCAGCTTTTTCTCCATCTTCCTCATCATCGTCCCTACACACAAACAATCACATTAATATTAAATTCCAAGCAAAACTGCACAAGGGCTAACATGTTCAGCCAGAAAATATATTTAGTTTTGATAGATTATTTTTAATCATCTGTAATATTGTGAAATATATTTTACTATTTAAATTCTGTTTTCTATGAATATATTGTAAAATGTAATTTAAGAAAAGCTGAATTTGATGAATCTGGTCTTCAGTGTCACATGATCCTTCAGAAATCATTCTAATATGCTGATTAGGTGCTAAAGAAACATTTCTGACTGTTTCTGAAAATGTCTTTAGCATTTTTGATCAATTGAATGCATTACTGCTGACTATTCAAGTGTTTAATTATATTTAAGTGTTAAAGTAATAATTTTAGAAACCTTAATGACCCTACACTTTTGAATAGCAGAAATTTACAGTAGTGCCATTTCAAATCTAAATAATTAGTCTACCTTTTGTAAAAAAATCAAATTATGTATATATTATATATATACACACAAACACACACACACATACATATATATACAGTTTTATAAAAATATAAGGAATCTTATATGATATAAACTGACCATTAGGATACCCAAAGCCATAATCCACTGCACCCAAATCTTCTGCAAATTTCCAGGATTTGACAACATGGTCTCTAGCCACCTACAAATAATTTAGTCACGAATTTTATTAGTCCACAGTAGGGCTGCACGATTTGGGAAAAATGTCACATTGCGATTATTAAGGTCAAAACTGCGATATATAAGTGGTTGGACTAAACTTGCTTGTTATAAAGGAAAATGCACACACATATTACTAACAATGCTGAAATCAGCATTTTTCAACTGAGATACAGTATACAGTGAAATCTAGCAACAACAAATTAACATATTTTTATTACTGAATTAAATTAACTTTAAAATAAAATTAAAAAGACAGAAGTACAGATAAATAAAACAAATACCCATTTTTAAATGTTACATGTTGTCCCAAAACATTTTAGCAGGATGTAACAAATGCTTGATATATTTCTTTTGGCATCTCTTGTCCAGTGTGCCAATCATTTTCTCAAATCCTTCTTTGCTAAAAGTGCGTTCACACCTGAGGTGACTTGAGCGAATATATCTCGCTATTCGCGTGTAGTAGGACGCCGGTTTCACACTGCACGCGTGAGCAGGGCGCAAGCAGCGCATTTTTACCCCTCGAAAATACGACAGAAAGATGCTTGTCTATAGCCTCCTGCAGTACAAGCTGCCAGTATGAAAGCACAATCGGCACGCGCTGATCATGCTCTGCATACGCGCTGCTTATGCGTGCAGTAAAACCGGCGTGTTTAACGCGCCGCTTAATTCACGTGAATCACGCTGCAGGATGTCTAATTGTATCTTTGCATTGACTTAACATGCGCTTCATGCTCCATTCGCATCTGGTTTGAATGCAAAAATGAATGCCGTGTTACGTCCACGAATGCATTTGTTTAATTTAATATAAATCGCAACATTTGCTGGGATGTAATCGCACAGGCTGACATCGCGATTGCGATTTGATTAATCGTGCAGCACTAGTCCATAGTACAAAATAAAGGTATATTCTAGAATATCACAAAGTCCTTAGTGATAAAACAATTCTGATACAAACCAGTCTCTGAACAAACATGTTTAAAAAAATGTAAGGGATGTTTGAATGTAAGGGAACACATATCAGAAGAGAGAATCAGCTCATCAAAGCCTCAGTTACAGTCCAGTAAGTGTGAGCCAGGTCACTTTTTGGCATATGTTATCTTCATGGCACACGTGGCTGTGATTCTGAATCCCTGCAGTGCATCCTTTGCAACTCCGGCTTGAGCCTCGCTCTCAAACTCCACAAAAGCAATGTCATGCTTTCCAGGGACCAGACGCACTTCTTTAAACCCTGGAAACCTGAAGAGATGGAACAAGACTGGGTTTAAAAACCTTGGTGAAGCTGAGTGATAAAAATGTGTGTAACTACCTGGAATGATCAATTCTAGAGCTGATATAAACAGTCTGGTCAGTGAGTTTATTCATTGTATATAGATCCCAATCAGTTTGCCATTTTTTATTAACATAGGAAGAAATTACTGTTTTTTTTAAACCATAGAAGGAACGACACTAATTTTCAGTTCTGCTAATGCTTCTTTTGCAGCACAGTCCACTTCCTCTTTTCTACAGAGCCCAGGTGAGCCTAAAAACAGTCTCCATTTTTGTGCTGCGTAATATCATTGCACCTGCAACTTTTCATTTTCCATCGGTCTCAGTACACGATGTAACTATATAAGAGACAAGTTTTAAATAGGATAAATATCTAAACTCTTTGGTTATTTTTGAGCATGCTAATGGTCTAATCAGATTCAATGGTCTATGCTGAAGTACAGCTAAAAGCGACCTGGAGATTGGATTCATTTTCATTTTTCTAATGTTTACTGGTTCGCTGTATTGAAAACTTACTGGTTGAACAACATGGAGAGCATCATCTCATTGGTTTCTTCTGGGAGATTATTCAGGAACAGAATATAATTTGGTGGGTTGTCAGGGACCTAAAACAATATGAAATAATTTATTACAAAAATGTACATAAAACATTTTTTTAAAATACCAAAGGAAAAAATAATAAAAATCAAATCACAAAATAAGCGTGTAAACTGTGTGATGTACCTGGACTGTGGCAGGTGGAGGAGGTTGTGTGTTTACAGCTCCCTGCGGTAAAATTGAATCAGTTGATCTGGTTTTCTTTCAAATGGACATTTAAGCAACAATATTGTTTCTAATTCAAATGTTTTTAACTCACCGCTGGATTCTTGACACTGGCGGCCTGCTCCTGAGCCTTCCTTTTCTTCTCTTTCTTCTTTTCTTTATCTCCATACGTGCCTCTCATCTTAGAGATCAGGTCTGAGTCTGTTTTGGCGTACTGGATTCGCTGCAGGTACATGGAAAGGTAAGCAACTGAAAAACGTGCAAATAATTTCTAATGCGTCTTTATATACTCAGAAATAATATTAATCACAACATATGGGGCCAGTTTCATAAAACACCAAATAAGCCGTCGTGATCAAATTATAGCACATACAAGTTTATCAAAGGATCATACTCTGCTCATTATTTTCTGAAATGAGTGGCACTGACCATAGGTTTATTGTAGAAAGGGAATCCCTGAAGCTGTCTGAGGGCATTGGTGGCTGCAGAAAGCTCTTTGAAGATAACAAACGCCTGCCCCCTCATCCTTGTGGTCTTTAACGCAACAATGTCCAGAATCTGGCCGAACTGCGAGAATAAGGCGTACAGGGACCTCTTCAACTCTAGAAAAGATATCATATCAATCATATAGTTTAATGGTCAAAACGAGAAGAGAGGAGCAAAGTAGGCTTTACCTTCTTTCTTGATCTTATCATTTACATTGTTGATGTAGAGGGTGTGATTCGGCCGTATGTCCATGATTAATAACCACACTAAAATACAGAGAAAGGCACAAAAAGAGAATGAATACAGTGAACAACTACTCCTTGACAAAACACACGGTAGTGCAGGCTATAGTTAATATCGCTGAGTGCTGCTTTGCTAAAATACAAATGTACAAATAATCTGCTAAATATTAATATAACTGAATGAATCGCCTCAAACTCACCACACTTCTGAGTACAAGCGGAAACTGGCGCTACGCTTCTTCCTCCTGTGGTTTATTGTTGTGAAACAGTCGCGTGTGTTGCGCCACCTGCTGTCGCGGAGTGATATGAACATCCTGGTCACACGCAATGGTGGAAATAAATGAAAATAAGCAAAAAATGAAATTTACTAAAAACGGATATTATGTCCATAGAAAGCACATTAAATGTAAATGCAGTGTCTAGTTTTTAGATTTCAGATACATTTTTAGAGAACAAGGTGGCAGAATTTTGTTAAAATAAAGTTTCATTGTCATTCAGTGTAACACAATATTTATTTAAACACTCAAACATGTTTATACTGAGTTGTACATGTTTATATATAAGAATAAGGGAGCATATTCATATTTTTTTATTTTAAATTAGTCAAAAAATAAAAAAGGGTAAAACCTAGGATGACAGCAAATGTAAAAATATATATACAATTTCAACTATTTAGGCTGACTTAGTCTTAATGTTTCATAAAGTGATTTTTGTTGTAAATATGTAATTTAAAATTAATAAATAATATATTAAATTATATAATTTTTTCTCTTTGACCCATATATATATATATGTATATATACACACACACATATATATATACATATATACACACAGATATACATATAAATATATATATATATATGTATATACATACATACACACACACAGGGGCGTCGTAGTTAAATTACGTAGACTAAATTACCGGGACCACAAGTGGGGGGAGGGCCCCTGAGCAAATTTTATTTTCCTTTAAATATAATTTTAAAATCACAATAAATGTTGTTAACTAATATAAATACATCAGTTGATTTATGTATTAAATGATGTCGTAGGTAGTTGTGAAACTCGAGCTTACGGGGCCCATGGCCACTGCTTGTGAATAGGGCCAGGAATTTGGTGCTACGCCCCTGTATATATATGTTTATACTTACACATATGTATATATATATATTTACATACATATGCACACACACATATACAGTATATACACACACACACACACACACATACACACACACAAATATATATATATTCACACACACACACATATATACACACATACATATACACAAATATATATATATTCACACACACACACACATATATACACACATACATATACACAAATATATATATATTCACACACACACACACACACACACATAATACATGTATACTATGTAATCAAAAACATATATTGCATGTGATGAATTGCTGAAAATCTAAAACACATCAATAAAAAAAGATACAGAAATTAAACATTTTATTTATTTCACAGGCAGACATTAACAATACCATAAAACACAAACGTAAATATAATTCATCCTGGCTCACGCAGAGTTGATTATTTAATGTTGTACAAATCTAGGCATGTATTTTATGATATGTTGAGTGCCGCTCTCATTGATGGACGGTGTTTAGAGCGTGTCGATGCTCTGTAGTTTGCGCTCAGTGAAAAAGCGGTGTGTGTCTCGTGTGTGTGTGAGCTCTGACGGCTTGCTGCGGCTGAAATACGACAGCATTGAGGTGTTATTCTGACGAGCAGCAGCTTTTTCTCCATCTTCCTCATCATCGTCCCTACACACAAACAATCACATTAATATTAAATTCCAAGCAAAACTGCACAAGGGCTAACATGTTCAGCCAGAAAATATATTTAGTTTTGATAGATTATTTTTAATCATCTGTAATATTGTGAAATATATTTTACTATTTAAATTCTGTTTTCTATGAATATATTGTAAAATGTAATTTAAGAAAAGCTGAATTTGATGAATCTGGTCTTCAGTGTCACATGATCCTTCAGAAATCATTCTAATATGCTGATTAGGTGCTAAAGAAACATTTCTGACTGTTTCTGAAAATGTCTTTAGCATTTTTGATCAATTGAATGCATTACTGCTGACTATTCAAGTGTTTAATTATATTTAAGTGTTAAAGTAATAATTTTAGAAACCTTAATGACCCTAAACTTTTTAATAGCATACACACACACACAAACACACATATATACACACTTTTATGAAAATAGAAAGAATCTTGAATATGAATATGATATAAACTGACCATTAGGATACCCAGAGCCATAATCTGTGTCCACTGCACCCAAATCTTCTGCAAATTTCCAGGATTTGACAGCATGGTCTCTAGCCACCTACAAAGAAAACAAATTAGTCAACAAACAAACAAAAAACGTATGCATAAATCTTTCTTATATTTGTAGCAGATATTGTTCCTCTAATAGCAGATATTCCCCTTATATCATCCATCTCTGAAGGAACCCTTACCTTGGCACAGATGCTGGCGGCGCTGACGACGGGGAAGAGAGAGTCAGCTTTGGGACGGACGGTGACCTCCACCCCCGGAAACCGCTGGGAGAGCTTTTCTTGATACTTCTCTGCAGGACCCACAGTATCCACAAACACCTGAGAGGTTTGAAAGACATGTCATTATAAAAATATTACACACATAAAAGTATATCATAATAAAAAAGAGAGAGAGAGATATAATAATATATAAAATGTATAAATTATATCTATATCTCTCTATATAAATATTAATGTAAAAGAAAGACATGTCATTCATCACATCTGCAGTCTTTCATACAGGTGTTGGTTTGTACCTCTTTAAGCTGCACCCCACAGTCGAGGGCGTACTGCACCAGACCAATAGCAGCATCATGTGACAGAGCATTCAGATTGTATTTTGATCTGAAAATAAAAGCAGGTTAACAGGTTAAAAAGTCACCAGCCGTGGCATGCATGCGGTGAAATCATGAGTGCATGTACCTCTGCAGCATGCTGGTGGAAATAGTGTTTGGTGAGAGGACCTGTAGGGCCCAGCCCACAAAATCTTTGGCCTCATCGAGCTTCAGAAACAGGTTCTCTCTCTCTGCCTCCGTCAGCGTCTTCGAGTCTAAACATGTGACAAAAATACTGCACATTTAACCAGAATCTGATCTCTTGTCAAGATTTGCTCTGTAACCCACCTGCCACTTTCAAATTCTTCAGGTCTTCCTTTCGGGATACAGGGCAGAAGCATATCCCATAAACCATGGGTCCTGAAATACAGCATACCAAAATTATTCTCCAGTTCTGATCACAAATTGGCCTTGTCCAATGAGGACAACACTCACCCAGTACGGGACCCCTGCCTGCCTCATCGATGCCCAGGCAGCTGTCCTCGGTCTTACACGCGTCCGGGATGGGCGAGGACAAGCGGCAGCTCACAGAGTTATCCGCCTCAAAATCACTCAGATCCATAATTTGAGCTGTACAAAAATGCATAGAAAAAACACTATCAATTATAACATTAATAACATTACAAACAGCAAAAACCAAATAAATCCAAGCTATCAACCCACTTAAATGTATATATATATATATATATATATATATATATATACACACACACACACACAAACTAACATACTTTAGGGAAATGAGTTACATAATAATATAAATATTGCAGTAGTAATACTGATAAGTATCGAACAGAGCATGTTTCTGAACATATAAAAACATATCTATAAATCACAACACATGTATTACTATTTTTCCCTGTATAAAATACAGAATTAAATAGGCACTTCTTTATCAGAAACGACCCAAAACACATATCCTCGCGCATTTGATGCTCAAATCAATCAACAATAATAGATAATAATTTACAGTCAAAATTGTGCAAACCATGAGTGAAGAGAACGCGAGGTTTAATAACTCTTATTAACTAACTAACATGATATTTAAAAGCATTACAGAACAATGTACTTAAGTGTGTTAAAGTTCCTGCATAAACAT
Source organism: Enteromius treurensis (assembly GCA_032275025.1). Lineage (NCBI taxonomy): Eukaryota > Metazoa > Chordata > Actinopteri > Cypriniformes > Cyprinidae > Enteromius > Enteromius treurensis. The sequence goes on from JAUCMU010000001.1 coordinate 22,478,488, forward strand.
ACTTGCACGAACCTGTGTTTGCAGCGCGCCTCAACCGGAAATACAAAATTGGCGCGAGTGTGACAGGACCGCGTGACCCTTGACCGACATTACTGGAAGAACAACGAGTATTTATTACTGTATAGCAAAATTGGACGCCCACTAAAACATATTTAATAACACAGACAAATATCTTAAACCATACGACGAAAGTCTCTGTCGCAGTGGTTTGTGGGAAATGGAGTCCAGGGGACATTTCGGTATTTTTTTCAGATTATAATTTAGTGTTTATTTGCATTCACGCGAGAGTGCAGAAAAGTTCAAGACAAAAAAAAGCTAATGCTTTTTTTTTAAAATAGAGGTTAATAGTGATGCATTGTCATTGAAAAATATGTCTTGAAATTCTCAACCCAAATGTATAAAGTGAGGCGGTGCTTTGAAGCGCGTAAATCTAGATCCTCCCTTTCTGTACGTTGAGTTTTGCAGCAAGTAGCCCGGCTGGAGCTCCCTGTGCTCGTGCATCAAGAGAAAGTGAAATTTCGCTTCCACATCACAGAACAGGTACGTTTTTATTTAGAGCGTGTTTCTTTCTTGCCTAAAATCTTAATGTTATTTGCATGCGCGAATGCTCAATGCATATTTTTGCTTATTGTTACTGAACAAAAGAGCGCGTGGAAGACGCCGGCGCAGATTGCATCATATTTTACCAAGTGTATTGCGCATTTAAATATTTTTATTTAGTCAGACTGCGATTATTAGTTATTTCAAATGTTACCACTGGCATAACGTTAGTGGTACTTTTATGCACTATCACTCGACTGATCAGGCTTAGCTCTCGTGGCTAAGCAGCTAAATGACTTATATTTATTTGACGTTTTAATGTGCATTTCGTCTTTTGCATGGTTCCAGACTCTATAAATTACATGCCAACCTGCGTCTTACCAATTATAGCAGAGACTTAAGTTAGCGCACTTGTCTCGGCCTTCTCTTTTTCAGGACAAAGTCCCTCGGAGGGTCGTTGACCATTCTTGTGTTTTTGTAGGGGTGGATATCATACTATCAGCTTGTAGCAGAGATACCGAGCTGACAGGCGCTATCAGAGTGGAAATTACCTCTGAGCCAAGTGCTCTTATAAAACACGTTCAAATCCCTCTTTAAGTGCAGAAATTACTAAAATGCTCGTGCATTTGCCTGAAGATGAACTGAGATAAAGAGTTGGGTAAATTGCCCTATTTAGACTAAACCACTTCTTGAATCAGAAGGCCATTGTTCAACTGACTATCATGTGATCCCCTGTGTGTGTGCGCGTGCAAAGCTTTAGCATACTTTATGAATTGATACTCTGGTTCAAACACGAAAAGCTACTGCTAAATGTTGGTAACCAAACAATTTCTGGGTCCCATTGACTGTCGTAGTATATTTTCCATAATATGTAAGTCAGTGGAGTCCGGCTGCCGTCATTCAAAATATCTTATGATTATCAGAAGAAAGAAATTCACACAGATTTGGGACAGCTTTACATTGTCACTATTTAATCATTATGTTTGCTGTCCTAGTATTATCATAATATTCTTGATGGTTCTCCTTGTATTTTTTATGGTCAGCAGTGACAAGCAATCTTCAAGATGTCTTCAGGAAACGCTAAGATCGGTCAGCCTGCTCCTCAGTTCAAGGCCACAGCTGTGGTAGACGGACAGTTTAAAGATGTTCAGCTCTCTGACTACAGAGGTGAGCATCAGACAGTGTTTTGTAGATTAGGATGAAAAAGATTTAAAAGAGATTCTAACATGCTTTGCTTTCCATTGCGTCATGATATTAACCGTCAAACCCACAGGTGCAACCTGTTTTCACTTCAGCTTTATTCTCTGTCCGTTTCTCTTTTAGGGAAATATGTTGTGTTGTTCTTCTATCCACTCGATTTCACCTTCGTGTGTCCTACTGAGATCATCGCGTTCAGCGAACGGGCCGCTGAGTTTCGTAAAATCGGCTGCGAGGTCATCGCTGCCTCCACCGACTCTCATTTCAGCCATCTGGCATGGTGAGGATCCTGCTTTTATTCCCACATCCTATCGGCCAAGCTGGTTACTTGAGAGAAAAATCTATATTTGTTATCATTAAAATGCTGTAAAACATCTAGTGTCGTTGTTATAAAAAGTAATTTATTATAGATCAATAGTGGCAGTTTTATCTCGCTTGTGAACATGATATTTAGCAGGTTTTCTATGGCTTCTTCCAGTTAGTGGTTATCTTCTATGTTCTCCTAACCGGCCTGGCTTTGATAAGAGCTACTATAGTGTGTTAGAGAGACACAGATAAAGGAAGGGTGTAGCGCTTTGTTGCTTCTAGAAACTTCCACTTGAAGTCACACCGAGCTAATTATTTACCCTTAAAACTACTACTAATACTACTGCTGCTAATAAACATTTAGGTCAAAAAAGAAACAAAAGAAATATAATATAAATAAAGGATAATATAATAATAATTATTATTATTATAATAATAATTATTATTATAAGTGATATAATAATGGTAATGTATATTTATTTAGGTTTTTTGGAAACCCCAGATGTTTCTCAGAATATAATAATAAATGGAAAAAGAAAACTCCATAATTTAAGAAGCAGAGCAGAGTGAAAATAAGTAAATGCTTTTTTTTTTAAATCCAGGTTTATCTGGGAAAAATTATAATATATTATACACCCATATATATATATTATTATTAGTGCTGTCAAACGATTAATCGCATCCGAAATAAAAGTTTTTCTTTACATAATATGTTTATGCAGTGTTTATTTATTATATTTATATGAAAACACACACGTACAGTATATATTTTGAAAGTATTTACATGTAAATGCATTTATATATTTGTTTTCTCATATTTGATATTATATCTAAATGTATTTAATATATAAACATAACATATTTTCATTAAGTATATGCATGCATGTGTTTGTATTTAAATATACTTAATATATTTGTATGTACTGTGTACATGTATAATGTAAAGAGAATTTTTTTTTACAGCAATAATATATATATATATATATATATGTATATGTATGTGTACACATGCATGCATGTAAATATTTTCTAAATATACTGTGTGAGTACACATACATATATAATGTTAAGTAAAACCTTTATTTATTAATCATTTTATATAT
>JAUCMU010000001.1:22481733-22506923 GCA_032275025.1 Enteromius treurensis
TCTGTTTTTTGAAAAAATTGTGAAAGTTATGAAGGGTGGTATTGCATGAACAATTACATTATGGTAAATTAATGTCACATTAACGCTCTGTATCTCTGTTCGGCGTGTTGCTGGAAATATATAATAGAAAAATAAATGAAATATGGAATTGCCATGAGGTATAATCATGTCTATAAGGCTATAGACTTTATAAGTTATGTGAAATGACCGTTGGCTTGTTTCCGATAGGATCAACACACCCAGAAAGCAGGGCGGCCTCGGCTCCATGAACATCCCGCTGGTGGCTGACCTGACTCAGTCCATCTCCCGCGATTACGGCGTCCTGAAAGAGGAGGAAGGCATCGCCTACAGGTCTGCGATGATGTGCCTGTGTTTGCACTGATTCAGTTAAACTACAACTACGTCACCCCTCTTGCTTGTAGTGCACGATTGCTGCAGGAGATAATGATAACATCCACGTGTACTGCAGCGGGGGCAGGGTACAAGAACTATGAGAAGAATATTAACTAAGCAGATTTGATTGCACTATATGAAATGTTCATTCGTCGATTTTGAATTAATGTTTGGGGTTCAATCGTCAGCATTTGGCAGAGTATTATATTATATACTTCTATTCAGAAATTTGGAGTCTGTAAAATTTAGATTGATTAAATATCTCGATAAATATTTTTGAGGAAGTCTCTTCTGCTCACTAAGGCTGCTTTTATTAAAACCGTAGAAGGACTGTAAAAGCATTGTAGAGGAAAATATTCTTGAAGTTAAATGAACTATTTTCGATTTAGATTAATAAAATGGAAAGCATAATTTTCTGCATTATTACTCCAGTCTCACATGATCCTGCAGAAATATAATTTAATAAAAGATTATAATCAATGTTGAAAACAGTTGTGCTGCTTAGTTGCTTTTTAGTGGAAAAAAAGTACATTATAAATGTCTTTACTGTCGCTTTTGAACAATTTAATATATCCTAGCTGAAATATGAATTTTAAATATGAATATTAATTAAAACAAAATCTTATTGACCCCAACCCCATAGGTTTTTGCAAAAACAATTTTATATATATATATTATTAATTTTTGAAGTAAAGTGGGGATGCTTATTTTACCTGAATTTGAATTTGAGTTTTTTTTTTTTTTTATTGTAAACAGCAAGTTGCCATACAAACAGTGAGCATTCTGTCTCTTGTCCTGCTTCCACAGAGGTCTGTTTGTGATTGATGATAAAGGCATCTTGAGGCAGATCACCATCAATGACCTGCCGGTGGGCCGCTCGGTGGACGAGACTCTGAGACTGGTGCAGGCCTTCCAGCACACCGACAAATATGGAGAAGGTGAGTGAGACTGGGATCTTTCTGAATGTGCTGTTTATCTAGAGCGGACAGCATGTGTAAACATGCTCTAAAATGTTTTGTGATCCGATCACTCAAACCACATTTAGAAGAAGTCAAAAACTTGTGACCACATTGAATTTGTAGAGTGTAAACACAGATGCGTCAACAAAGAGCCCTTTACCTCTATAACACAACGTTATACTGTACCTCCAGAATGAGGGTTTCAAGTAACACCCTGACTGAAGTGATGTGTGTGTGTGTAACTGAAATCTGATCACATGATATGTAATGAGAGAGTGACAGTCAACAAGCAGAGGTGTTGTGTAACTACTCAGTACTCGCATTACAGCTGTTCCAGGTGACGTGCTGTTTAATTTAACACAGAAACCAATTGACATCCTTTATTTTTGTTCTATTTTTTAAGGATGCATGAAGTTTAGAATGACTGTAAAGTAATTTCTAATTGATATAGAATGTATAATTATCACAACTTTTCTCTTTTATGATTTCTTTTTTTCTTTTTACATTTTTATTATTGCTGTCAAGCAATTCATCTTGATTAATCGCATCCAAAATAAGTTTTATTTGCTTATTTTTTACATAACGTGTCTGTATATAAATATATATATTATATATAAATATTTAAATAAATACAAACACATGGATGTTTATATATTTAAAAGAAATGTTATGTTTACATATCATCAAATATATATATGTATTATATATAATATAAAATAAGAATATAACTATAAATGTGTATACATGTAAATATTTTCAAAATATATAATGTATGTGTGTATTTATATTTACAGTACACACATTATGTAAACAAACTTTTGGGTCTGATTATTGACAGAACAATTTTTATTTATTTTTTAAAATGAGATAATTCTTAAATATATATATATTTATATTTCCAAATAAAAGACAGCTCAACTGTTTTCAGCATCGATGAAGATCAAAGTTTCTTGAGCAGCTAATTGGCATATTTTGATCATTTTTAAAGGATCGTGTGGCACTGAAGAAAATTCAGCTTTATATCACAGGAATAAATTACATTTTAAAATATTCAAACGGAACACAAATTTTAAATAAGAGTAATATTTCACAATGTTACTGCATTTTATCAAATGAACGCAGCCTTGGTGAGCAGAAGAGACTAAAAATCATACCCACCATGAATTTGCTGTTAGCGTCGGTATGACCTTGAAATGTTCAGAGGGTGATGCCAAAATACACAGTGCCACTCTCCTCAGAGTTTTATAATAAGGTGTGTGTCTGTTCTCCGTAGTTTGTCCTGCTGGATGGAAACCTGGAAGTGACACTATTGTTCCAGATGTGCAGAAGAGCAAGGAGTTCTTCTCCAAGCAGTAACAGTCCTGCTGTATTTTCCGGACCGTGCTCATGTTTAGTGGGGCGCTAGAGCACTTAACAGTAACCTGAGAGTTCTTGAAAAGTTGTCTAAGCCAACATAACAAACTCTTTGCAGTTTAAATGCACTTGTTAGAAAGATTTCTTTTCCTTTTCATTGTCTGAAGAAGCTGTTGCAGTCAGCATCTCCCATGCACTGAAATGTCTGTAGTTATTACATATTTAGTACTAAACATTTGAATCGTCTCAAGTTGTTTGGTGTTGATCTGGTGTTCATCAATATCTGTGAAATAAACGGGCTGTTATTGTTTAATGGAGCAGTTCCTTTATTTTACCAACATAACTCGGCTGCCGCCGTTTCAGGTTCAGAACAATTTGTGTTGTTTCTGACATTTGATGACATTCTGACATAGATATTTTTATGTATATATATATATATATATATATATATATATATATATATATACATACATAAAAATATCTAAGTGTTTTAAATATGATAACTGTTATGGACATTACCACAAATGCTTTTGGTAGAGCTCAAATTAATTTAGCTACCTCCCAATAAAACTAGGTAGTTCATGAAAAATGCTACCTGTCAAATTATAGTTTAACGTCTGCGCTTACCACAACAACCCTAAACCTACCCTTACACTAATACAAATACAGTCATTATGTGTAATTACAGCCACTGCTGACAACCAACAATAAATTACCTTTTGTGTTGTTTTATTAACGTCTTCACCTACCCAAACCCCAATTCTTTCACTGAAGGAAAAATGCAAAGTGAGAGAATGCAAGATTGATGTGCGCATGCGCAGTAAGACCGGTAGATGGCAGTATTTCGTTGCATTCCAGAGAAATGGCTCAGGAGGAACTTGTACTTATGAGCCCTCAGAGTTGTAATGATTTTGGTAGGCCTGTATAAATGATTACAAGGCAGATTTTGAACGTTAATTAAGCATAGCTTGTATTCACAGCAGAGATCTGAATGATGAACTGTCTCAGATTATGTGGTTATGAGCTGCTGGCTGTCAGGGTTTATGTAGCCTACAACTCATTTGATCCAGTCTAGTGATAAACACTCAAACCATGGCATTTGACACTGAATATTAAGAAGGCCATGAGATTTGATAATCTGGAACTAACCTAGCTAAATCCCAAGTAGCTAGGGAGTTTTGTTGATCTTTGATTTGTTATCATGGTGTTAATTTCTACATTAAATGGTTGATACCACCAGATAAAAACTAAAACAAATGAACAAACATTCTTAAACTAATGTTAGCGTTCATTCATATTTTTTTATTAATGTTCTCACTACAACGTTATACTTTCTTCATTTAATTTTTTTTAACCTTTTGATTTTTAATATCATGACTTGTTTCAGAGAACATTCAGAAGTAACTTTCCCATAATGTTTGCACAATAATAAAATACAATGTTCATGTGGTGGGACTGTATAGCTCATCAAACGCGTTTTTAAAAACATTTTGAATTAAAATTTTAAACTTTCAGAAAACAATCAGGAATATGTTTTCATAATAATCAAAAAAAAAGAAAAGTTTTTGGACTGATAACAATACGTGTCTTTCAATATTAAAAATGTGCTTTTTAAAGTATATATTTAATGAGTGTTAACATATGTCTGTCATCAAAAATAAATAAAACAATATTAATATATTCTGCTATGAATTTAATGTTGATATTTTGTGAATATTTTTAAACTATGCTTTACGATGGTGGCAATAAATAGGCATTAAAAAAACATTAATTATAAAATATAACAAAATCTTTTATTTATATCGTCTATTTGAATCAAATGTGTTCATTTGGGTAAGACTTTGTTCTGACATGAGATATTTATATCACTTTCATGTATTGGCTAATGTCTAATAAAGTCACCATCTGGACTATCTACGCCCAAGTAGGATGTGCTGTGTTTACATTCAGTTTAACTAATATTAGTTCTAAAGAATTCCTCGAAACTAAACCCTTGTGAAAAAAAGCTGTTCAAAAACAGGCCTTTACTGTGATCTGTTTTTCTTTTTTCATTCTTGCGACGGCTCCATTTTTTGCAAAGTACCTGGAAAATGCCCGTGCGTGTTCGTGTTTTTATCTCTAGTTTTCTTTTCGCTGAAACTGTTTTGGGAAGGTTTCTGCGCGCGGGGAAAGTCCCGCGTTGCTAAATTTTCACTCATTCACACGCGCTTCATTCATTCGAACGTCAGACTTGAAAGCGCGCGGACTTCCTGACCGGTAGCGTGGGCGGGGATTCCCGCAAGTCTACCCTTAGTGACGTACATGCTACAAAACAGCCCATATATGGTCTTTGCGTCAGCAGGAAAAAGAAGCCAACGTGGGCACGTCTTCAACGTAAATTTAAAGCCGCACAGACGGAGCCAGAAATGAACAACCCAAACAGTGGAATTGTTTTCAACGCTTTTACTTAAATATAAAAAATATAAACAAAAACAAACAAAGGAACAGGTTTGAATCAAACAGATTCACAACATCAATAACTTACTGGAATGTTTTCATAGGGCAGCACTCAAAAACAAAACCAATTATAATAGGCTAAGTTTCCCCTGTGCATTCACTGTCCATTCATCTACCTTGAAGAAGATGCTTTTTGAAAACAGCTTTAACAATCTAGTTTTCTACAAGAAAACACTTAAAAAATATACAACGCTCGTACTCAGTGCTGCAATAGAATCATTTGCATCAAAACATAACAAACATGATCTGCGCTTCCAGTGTTTCCCGTTTCGCCAGTGTCCGAGTCATTGCAGTTCGTACTAAAACGACTTGATCTTGGGCGTCAGCATCAGCTGGCAGCCGCTGCTCACATGGGTCATGACCTTCTGCTTGAGCTGGGCAACCTGTTCCCTCAGTAGGGACGCGGTGCTGGACAGTCCGGCGTTATCCGACTTGAGAACCTTGACTTTGTCCTCCAGCCTGGAGATGCGCTCCAGCTTTCGTCGCCGGCACTTGGTGGCCGCCAGCCGGTTGCGGAGCCTCTTGCGCTCCGCTTTGATGCGCTCCTGGTCCTCCATGTCGATGGGGGACATGGGGGGAGAGCCGTCGCTGCTCTGCAGGTCGGGCACGGTCTGTGGCTCCTCTTTGAGCGAGACAAGCCGCTGCGGATGGAGCGAGTGCTGGAAGTGATGAGGGTGCGTCGTGGCTTGGTGGTGATGGTACTGTTGGTGGTGGTGATGATGGTGAGGCAGGTAGCTGATGGTGGCTGTCGGGTAGTTGGACGCAGGTGTGAGGTTAGTGTTGGGATTGCAGCTGTTCAGGGTGGTGTACACCGGGCTCTCCGGTGGCAGCGGGGCGCCGAAGACCGACGGCGCGGCCGAGCAGGATGACATTCCCCCTCCGATGGAGACGTTCGGCGGGGGCATCTGGTTCATTTTGTGGAGTTCGTCCAGCGCTTTTACGAAGCCGTCCGCAAAGCCCTCCTGCTCCTCTGTGATGCCCCGGCCGTAGAGATATTGCCCCGGAGTGGGTGATGTGATGACACCGTTACCGTTCTGGATGATGAGTCTCTCCAGCTCCGGAGAGGCGAGTTTCAGGGAGCCTACGTCTCCGGTGTAGAAGTCGCTTTCGGAGCGCAGGGACTTGAGGTTCCGGTAAGGTTCGGCGAAGCCCACGCTCATGTTCTGCTTTAGGAGCTTGAAGTCGTGCAGGGCAGCGTCTGGATGACCATAAGCAGAAAGAAACGAGTCGTCATGATAAAACGGTTGCTCCATTTTTGTTGACATGTGAATAGCAATTAGGTTGGAGGCTTTTGAGTTGACTGTACACTTTACTGTCCGCAAATCTTGTTCTCTCCGTAATATTACATGAAGATGTCAAAAAGATGTCAAAGAGAGAAAATAAACTTCCAAAATAGTTTGAACAACTTTACTGTACCAAGTCGACAGGTGTTTTCCTTGACAGCTGATGTCCAAAAAGTCACGTTCCGCGTTTCAGTTATTTACAAAGAGTCGTACGCGGAGTCTTCTGTCTCGGAGCGCACTCGATCTAACGAGAAAGTGCGCCTGGAAGCATTTTATACGCAGCCTACCAGGGGCGAGGCTTGAAGAGTCGCGGACGCTGATTGGACAAGGGTTCGTTCCGCTCTTCGAGCTGTCAGATGTGTGGTGACGTCGTTACCGGGAACCGCTGCTGAGATTGAAAACAACGCTGGAGGCGAGAGTGCAAAGCTGAAGAGAGGCTGCGCTCCTATTTTTGTTTCCACAGACAAGACGCAAAAACTAGCCGCGGTAGTTACATAGGCACTTTTTAGAAAAGTTTCCCAGGGCCAAGTAAACAGAAACTCTCTTGTGGTCTTGAGAAAAACATTGCGTTAACGAATGCGTTGTTGTGTACGCTTTGAAGTAGGCTACTCGTAGCCTATATACAAAAGCGTAAAGATTTTTCATTAGGAGAATTTACAGATTATTTGGTGACTGTCCTTATTTATGTTTTCTATATGACATAAATGTATGTATTGAAATGTAAATAATGTATTTAAGACAAGACTGAGATGACAGAATTATGAAGTTAATTTGATAGTGATGATTATTACCAATAAGGAGTGGAGAAGAGATAAGGTATTAGTTTTTATTGTATTTAATTTACATACACGAAATAAAGCCATAAAGTCTCAGAAAGTTTACACTGAATGTTTAACCAGCTCTTTTACACACAAAGAGAGTGGAAATGGTTTTAAATGTCAAATTCTAAATATATTCCTCTAGTTTAGGTGGCACCTAAACTGGCGATTTAAGTAAATACAGGATGGGAAAATGGGATTGGATCATTTTAACCCAAATGAATGTGTCAGGCCCACCACATCCAGTAAGGTTCTGTCTTAAAGCAAGAGTTATTTAAAATAAAGAGGGCGAATTGATTCAGATCACATTTTGCATTTGAGTACTTTTACTTACTGAGTCATATAAGTGAAACTTTAAGGCTTTAAGAGTCTGCTCTCACAGATAGACTTAGTTATTAAATGTATTTCTTAACAGTAACAGTATAAGCTGTAACCATACCTCTGTATTGATAAGTATTAAACTGACTCATAATTTGGTAACTGATATCCGTCCCATATAAGGGCAAGACCATACAGTAGTTCCTCCTTACTGAACGACCGGGAAACCTCTCCCATTTCGGCCTGATTCCAGAGGCAACGCCTCCGCACATGGAGAGGTGGAGGAGGGGAGTACACTCAAGAAAACAGATAGTCAGCACGTACACATGGAAAGAGCCCAGTTATAATCTAACAAGTTAATGTGAACTAAACTTCAGTGCAGTCCTGTTCTGTCATAAACATAGGCATTTAGGGAAGTTATAGTATATACTAGGTCAGGACACAATGCCGCTTCACACCTGTGGTGTGGGAAGACACTCACACGACCACATAAAAACACCTGTTTATTACTAAAAGAAAGCCACTGTCTCCTCAATATGTTAATAAGACTGAATCATCACTGCCTGGGCTGAAAGCCAGGTGCAAACCCAGGTTTCACCATATGGCTGCAGTGCAGAACCTTTCACCTATTTCTTCAGGTACACCACACTGCTGTCAAGAGTGACACTCGACTTCCTCTAGCGCTGCATTTAGTAAAATACCTGAACTTTGTTAATATTCACATGAAAAACACTATATATTTATAGTCAATACTATATTGTTTTTGAACTATACTATAGTATATATAGCAGTGACCAAACGCTCTAGTTTATACAATCCCTGTCCCGCCGGCAAAGCATGGCAAGCCATCCCAGGGGTGTCACAGTGGATAATGGAAATAATAAAGTTTGGCTACTCCCTACAGTACACAAGGAGACCCCACTTTTCTGTGAATTCGGTGGAAAGCAGCACTGAACATGTCCTGCTCACTGAAGTTGAAAGCCTGCTGCAAAAGGAGCTATTCAGATAGTTCCTCCAGCAGAAAACAAACTGGGTTTTGTCAGCTGTTACTTTCTAGCTACAAAAACTTATCAATACACAATCTACAAAGTGTATGGATGCAGCCAGGTCAGAGAAGGAGTCTAGGCTACACAAAGATCTAGTTCTCAGCATTCTGAAAGCTTGGGGCTCAGAGTCAAATACGCCAACGCATGCTGTCTCCCAGCCAGGAAATAACACTCCCCGGAGCAGTGATAGGCTAGACTCTCAGGAGAGCATGGATTTCAATTGATGCGACGTGACCCTCATTTGGTTTGCGTCCTCCTTCGAGATCAGGGTCTCTCGTCCCGAAAGCTTTCAAAGGATGCTAAATCTAATGACTGCAATAAATTGCTAACTAAACCAGGGTGCAGACATACTGTCATGGAGCTCAGCCCCCTCAGAATAGTGGATCCTCCATCCCCAGACAGTTCAAATATTTGGAAAAGCTGGTACTGACCTCTCAATACTCTCAAAACAATACTCGCTGCCTCACCCATTTAGCAAGGAAGATGGACACGCTGGCTCAAGAATGGGCCAGCCTCCACCAATCGCTCTGATCCCTCAGTTCATCAGAGGAATCAGAGAGGAACGCTGCAGAAACAGCAGTGAACAGCCGATCTGCATCTAATGCTGATAACGGCTCCGTGGCCCATTCCCCTGAGATGAGATCTTCTTTCTCAGGTCAAGGGCGCAACATGGCACCCACAGCCACATTGTGGGCTCTTCCTGTCAGCCGCTTAACAGGAGCCTATGTGCCTCCCTCAGCGCGCCTTGTGTGTTTCTGCTTGGTGTAATATCCAAGACAAAACCCTATTTCATACAACGCATCAGTGTCCATGCAAGAGTTGGTGGACAAAGGACTTTATCCCTCCACTCTTAAGATCTATGTGGCTGCCATAACAGCCTCACATGATCTTGTTTCAGGACACTAGTGGGCCAGACTACTTGGGTGTCCATTTCCTAAGGTTCAGAGCGCAGGTGGTGCCCTTATCTATACTCCCCTCCACAGAGGGAGATCAGGATTTTAACCCCCTCTGCCCCGTCAGGGCAATGAAAGCTTATATGCAGCTTTTGGCAGACTTTGGCGGAAACAGCAGCCATAGGTTCGTGCAGCACCGCTGCTGAGCTATTGGTTCATATCTTTCCCCTACACAAACCAATGGCCATGAAGTTTATCTGCGTGAGTGAATAAGGCTTCAATTGGGAGGAAAAAAAGGAGTTTTCCCACACGGTCTTTAGCAGACGCAGTATTCGCTCCTGTGTCTCAGGGAACCAGGGTTACAGTAGTAACCTATACGCTTATTGTAGTTTAACATACCTTTAGAAAACATATTGGGTAAAGTAATTTGTTTATTTACCATAGCAACTAGAATTACAAATTAATTCAAGTACTTTGCTGCAATATGGTTAAAGATAAGTGGTTAGCAAAAATCAGTGCTTAACCTTGTTTAATCGCCAGCATCAGGAGATTTGTATTATAAGATAAAATATTAAGTTAGGCCTAATGGTTTTTTTAACCTAATGCAGTAAATAATAGATGAACTGAAAACATTCATACTCAATGGGATTATTCACTCATAATAGAAAATCAATTAAAAAAACATCATCAACAACAACAACTAGGAATATACAAATATATATATATAAATATATAATGTGTGTGTGTACCAGAGCTTGGTGAGTGTACTACAATTGTACTACCGTACTCAGTTTTTTCTGAGTGACAATGATTCACTGACAGTGATCTGTGTGTGGACTTTTATTTGTGTCACAAGTTGAGATCAGGCTTGCGGTCATTCTTTAGAAGTCTCAAAGCATGATGCTATAACACCGCAGGTTCTATTTTCAAGAAATAAATATATGCTACATCTAAAGGAGCGCATGACTTAAATACACTGAAATGCAAGGTATATTTTCAGTTGATAGACCTATTGTTTGTATCATCATAAATGATACAGCCCAACAACTCATATTATGATTCCATTTTCTACCATAATAATGAGTAAGTCTTTTTTCATTTCAAAATTATGCCCAGTATGTTTGTTCATGAATGAGACAGTCATAGTGAAAGTGTGAGGCTAGAGAGAGAAAAAAAAAAAAAACAGACAAGAAAAAGATACACATCCAACCGTAACCATGTGGTATGTGCACAGAGAACAGTGGCTTCCGTCTGACTTCTTTGATATCTTCAAATCAAAATGGCTACACAGGAAGTTGGCTTCCTCTCTCTTCATTCCACCACCACAAGTTCAATTCCTTTTCTAGATATCATTCTTTTTAAGAATTTACGGCATCACATAGCAGTCTTTTATAGATTGTATTCTAATATTATAACTATAGTAGCTTTACTACTGTTTTTTATAAATACTGTTTGTATACATATATATAAAACCATTCAGATTTTTCATACATGTTTAGACAAGCCATTGTTTCAACTCTTTTAGCAACCATTACCAAAGGTCAAAAAGCCACAACGCTTGCTCATCACCTGTCCACTTACTTACTGTTATAGAACAGGAAGGTGGTCATACGCCATATTCATTGATGTTTATATACAGTCCCTGGTATGTTTTCCCATCAAACAGCTTTCGATATCAATTGATCCCACTCATCTGACGTCAGACGTCTGTCAGTTTCATTACACCAAGTCCAGATCAAAGTGAATTGCACAGAAGAGTTCTGTTTTCTTTGAAAGCAGACACTCACAACAAGTTAGAAACTGATTTAAGAACAGTACTTCCCCTTAAAAAAATATATATCTATATCTTATCTTTTCATCACATACTGGAGGTACATACACTTACGCCTCATCTAAACAATTTCCTCTTAATTGACACTTTTTTTCTGATTGAAAGGGTAATCTGGGTTGACAGGTTGTAGTTTATGGCAGTGGGGAAGGAACGGCATGGGGTGAAAGAGAAAAGCAGATGAAACCAGAGACAGCGGTGGGCCTGAGGTCGTATCAGTCAAGCTAGTGAACATGGAGCCTGTGGCTCAGCCGAGAGAGGGAACACTTAAATATGTTCACCAACTATTAGCACATCACTGCACACTTCACTGCCAGAGCGGATGTAATGTTCCTGAGGTAAAAGAGAGAGTCGTAACTTCTAATCTGGCAGCAACATCTGCTTTTCACCAGTATTTTGAAGCTGAAGAGCATGCTATGCTTGTGGCGATTCCCCTAATTTTTTTATATTTGTGGGTCGTGAAAGGTCACTTCTGAGCTCTTCCGAGCAACTACGGTTGTCAAGTTCCCAAAAAACATAATAAAAAGTATTAACTCATTCACTATATTACATAAAGATCCTGCATATAATATAAAGGCCCTGTAGATTAAACAGAAGAGCATGACACTAAGTCTTGGGTTAGATTACCGGAGAATTAATTATTAAACATAGTGCCTTTAAGTTTCTTTAGATAAAGGCATCTGCCAAATGCGTTTATGTAAAGCTTGAATAATAACACACGAGTTGCTCATGGGGCTTTCCTTTTATTGCATTCGGGGATTGATGGATGTGAAATGTTGTTGTTTGGCAAAATGAAAATGAAAGCACTGAACACATGTAGACTTACATAATGGCTTATTCAAATACACACTTGATACAGAATTCTAAAGGATCTAGCTAAGCAAGGAATTGAAATTGAAATCTATGAATTAAAAAAAACAAAAAACAAAACAAGGTAATAAATGTTGGTATGTTCTGCTTTATAAACTGTTGTGATTATTAGCCATTATATATAATTATCATGATATTTGTGAACCAAACTGAATCTAACTTTAACACAAACCACCAAAATCACGTGAAAAATAGTAAATAGTAACCATTTTTTTGCAAACAGTATTGTTTTGCAACAAAATTACGAATACATGAGAATATATTATAAATAAACCTGTATTTATACATTTTTTAAAATATAATGTACAAACTGTTAAACTTTCCACTGTTATTTTCATTACACCAAGTTTTTGCACGTAAGTTTTTGTAAATAGAACTCTAATTAGGCTTTTTTGGATTATTTTTAGCACAAAGTATGTGCTTTGTGTATGTGTTGTAAAGATGTTGATTCATCTTTACCCATGTGCTTTCACCCACATTATATAATTAAGATGTGTAGTATATGGACATTACTGCATTGAATGATTCAAAATGTGTGGAAAACAATCCTTACGCTTGTACAAGCCCTGCTATATAGTGCATTCAGACAGTACTTCTCAAATTGAACATGGAGAGTAAGTATGTGGCTAACTTGAGAGGACGCCAAAAACCAGGACTGTCCCTTGTAAACTACTTTCAAGCACTCAACAAGCCAGCGGATAAGATCTCTCTGTATTCTTGGGCAAGGTTAGTGTTAGCATCAGCACTGATCCGTGAGAGGCCTGTAGGAGTCATGAGTCAGGTAAGAATGACTCTTTGTGTCCACGGGCAAGGAGAACAATGTAAAAGTCCTTCACAACCATATTATGCTTCTACGTATGGCGTCATATGAAGAAACTTCTGAGTTAGCTAGATTGTTAGTGCTAACGGATAGCTATAAGCATTTATTAATCAAGCATCCCCCCTTTTCACCACCCTGGCCCTCATTATCCTACTGTGCCGTGGGTCAGGGGTCTGTTGTGTCCGTGGTTAATCGCGCTAATGAACGCTTTGCTAATCGGCACTCTGTGACTGTGCGGGAAGAGCCCCATAGCTGCAGGTGATGCACAGAGCAGCCTCATAGCAGTCGGAGACCTTTAGCACAAGGCATACGGATGTCAACGGGATGAATGAGATTGGCAGGAAAAGGCCGCGCCGCCCTGCCACTCGAGGGCACATGAAGACAGACAGGGGGCATATGGACGACAATGAGGAGGGGAAATATTTAGAGAGCATGAGTGAAGCCACTTGACGACATGCCAGGCGGCAATTTAATAGGGTGAAATGTTACTCAATTTTTACTAAAGCAATGTATGCAGATTTTTCCCTTCTTTTTTTGTCATTTTGAATGTCTAAAGAAGTACTGTCAGAATGTAAAACAGTCCATATTTGAATATAAAAAAAAGTATAGGCTAGTTTAGAAGAGCAGAGTCCACACCACAGCTTTACGATAAAGGCACAGAGAAACAATATTGTTGGTGTCATTATCAGATTTTTTTTCGTCCCCAGCTAATGAATGATACAAAGATTGACAGCCAATCAGAATCCCTCCTGCTAAAACAAGTTTAATAAAAATTTAATGGGGTCATTTGAAGCCCATTTTCCACAAGCTGATTATTCTTTAGGGTCTTAATAAAAAGTCTCTCAGTGGTAGTGTAAAAAACACCTTCTTTACCCTGTTAAAATCAGCTCTGTTTTCAGCAAGCCATTTAAGTTCATGTTGCTTTAAATGCTAATGAGCTCTGCTGACCCCGCCCCTCTCTTCCATGACGAGTCATTCTCATGAGCAAATTGTTAAGTAGCATATACTGGAAAAGGCTATTTGCAAAGATTGATAAAAAACACCTAATGCTCACTTCTTCTGTAGATAAAGCTGGATCACGAATGATTTGCGTGAGCATAAAGGCGTTTACCTCGATCGGGGATCGCTGCGTTCCTTTAAAGAAGAAAGTCACGGTAATCCTCTGCGTCTTCAGCTGCTCAGATGTTGGGAGTAAATGACGACTGCAATGTTCATTATTACATCAAACAACAAAACACCCTAATCGTTTAACCGGAGACATCTTGTTTTCCCCTGCACCAGACTCGACACAATGGCAGGTCAAAGGGAAGACGGTCCTGTCAATCAACTATGGTGGGAGGGGCCTGTGCAGAAGAAGCTGTATCCAAAATCGCCAAATTTTAAGGGGTGTCCGAAACCATTGTGCACTTTCTCGAGTGAACTCATTCAATCCCACTATGCACTGCAGAAACAAGTTTACAACTGATGTACGGTAATATTTTTTTCTTTATAGTTAACGTTCATTAAACGTTAGCTAAACGCTAGCTTTTTAACTTAAATGTACCTCTAGTTTTTACTAACATTCAAATAAATTTTAAAGACTGTGGCCCGGTTTCACAAACGGGGCTTAGCTTTAAGCCAGGACTAGGCATTAGTTTAATTAAGATATTTAACTTTTACAAAAATGCCTTATAAGAAAATATTACAGGTGAGCATCTTAACACAGAACAATGACACTGCCATGTTTTAAGATACGCGAGAGCAAGATATTTTCATCTGAGACAGCTCAAACCTGCAATTTAGTCTGGGACTAGTTTAAGCCTTGTCTGTGAATCTTAGGGTTTGAGTTTTGCACAGGAATCCGATGGACAACATTTATGTGTTTTAAGTGATGAAATAATGAAAAGTGGTTTTGGAAGGAAATGAGGTACGACGTACCTAATGTCCAGAAGCTTTCCAAAAAGGCGTTATCCCAAAATAAGTAAGTCAATAAATAAGTCATAAGAAATATATCAATCAAATCAACAATTTCGAGTTCTAAAAGCCAGCATTCTGGCACAGAAACATTATGCATTTAGCACACAAATATGTCTGCACTCATGGTATCAGCTGCATTTAGGCCTGTATTTGCAAGCTGAAAGCATTTTGATTGAATTAATGTTGGTTCTTGTGGTTTATGGGTAATCTATTGAAGATTATTATGTATTGTTTCAGTTTTATTGTTCTTAATTTAGCATCTTCTAAAAATTCATTTGAACAGATTTCCTCTGTGATAAATAGTCTGATTTGCTGTGCCGTGCCAGAACTTGTTAGGAATAACTTCCAGACAGCACTATTTATTGGCTTAGATTCTGAGAATTGTAGGGATCTTTGCCAAAAAAAGCAATGATCAGGAAATGCTGCTCCACCCAGATAAAGGTTCAGTTTTAGATCTTTTGTCTCTGTTCGCTCATGCGATCGATTTCCACCATTTTCGAAATTGAATAATCACATTTTCTCTTATTTGGAAGATCCGAGGTCAAGCATTCTTGGACCAGGTACTCAGGAATGACTACAGGTCACCAGCAGGTCATGAAAAGTGATGTCATTTTCTGATGATGTGACTATATCAGTGAGTGTTTATTGTGAGTAACATCCCACACACACACCCAAGCAAATCTCATCACATGCATGTGACAGACTATTCATACTATTGAAAGCACAGTCACTGTTTGGGTTCCCTTCATTTTCTTTCTGTGACACAAAGACACCCCCAGACTTGGCTCGTACCAAAGGTCTTCACCTCCGTAATGGCATGACTTTTGTTTTCAGTTGACGATAAAGGTGTTTTAGGTGCAATAAAATGACGTCTGAATATTTTCAGACAACTTTTCATCTGAATTATTTCCTTGCTAGCTGTACCTTAGTGATTGAACAAAGAGGATGTTCTGAGTGGCAGCCATTGCAACTGACACTACAAGGTAAAGTGTCTTGAAATAAATTTAGCTCTCCAAGGTGTTGGTGATTTCCCTCTGTGGTCGGTGAAGTTTCACTTAAACGCTGTTGGTAACTGTAAATTGTAAGGCGGACATGCATATGAACGCATGCACTCTTTTGTAGGAATGTTAAATATTCTTTCCATCACCATGCATATTGACAGAAGCACATCGGTCTTTATTGAGGGCGACAGTGTTGCATAATACAGTGTTGCAACTAGATTTTTTTTCACTAATCCTACACCCACCCAAAGAGAAAGGGAACAAAAGGAGAAAAAAAGGAAAAGAAAAACAGAAACGTGCTCTTTGACCACCCCAATTAGCCATAAGTCTGGCTTTTTTTCATAGCTCTGGAGTGCTTCCTCTTTTGAAATTAGCAGAAGTGTGTGTTCCAGCATAGACCTGACTGCATACACAAGAACACACCTTTAATAATCTGTTTAGTGTTTTAGGACGCAAAGGTTTAATAGTGCATAGTTTCATTTCAACTGCAAAGTGTCTCATATCTTCAAGATTACATGCAAAGAAATTCATTTTGTCATTGTTCTAGATAAGACAGATAACACCTCAAAAACAAGCTGCCCTTTTTGACATGTCTCGTTTTATCATTTATCTTCTTCTCAGATGACCCGTTTGATTGTGTTGTGTGGATTTCTGTCCCTGCAGACTCATCAGTCAATATTATAAAGCAGTGAAAGCCATTTCCAGAAACTAGTGTTAACTCACTTCCCTGCAGATGGGTTTCAAAGAAGTGTGAGTGTATATGTGTGAGAGTTTGATGCATAGAGAGAGAGAGAGAGTGATGTCTGGAGGAAGTGTGGTTGGCTAGCCTGCATGCATGCATCAAGGTGATGCATTTTAAAAAGGATACATGCATACACAGGCTATATATATACACTATACAACGGAAATAATAGACAGAGCATTCATAAATTAGATGTTGGAGAGTAAATGTGATCCGCATGACCCAATAACACAGTCACTCACTGATTAAAAAACAATGCAACATGGTAATGGAAATGAAATGGTATACTGTACACTTAATTCATAACAGACAATTGTTGAAAAAGTGTTATTGTGATTATTTTGAACAATTCTTTCATCATGTGATTCTTTGGTCTTGCAGAAGTGGTTTCGTTTTCCAATTTAGTGCCCCTATTAGGGATTTTTGAAAATTACTTTTATGCAGTGTGTAACACAGCTCTAAGTGAATGAAAACAGACCTGAGATAAACTAGATTTTTGTGTTGGTCTGAATGAAAATGCAGATTCATTCTTTGCCACTAGGTCCCGCTTTTGGAGCAGCTCATAAACACTGCTTTAAATAAAATCGACCAATTAGCGCAGATTAGCGTGGTGCAAAAGAAGGGTTTGGAAAAATAAATTGTTTGGGTGACATTGAGCAAATGAGTTAAAAATAAAATAAAACGCATATAATAAAAAAAGAAAGTGTTTTTTGACCTTGCATGCATGTCAACCTGTTGCTGTGGACTCCCAAAACCTAAGAATGGGTCCAATCTTTATAAAAATTAGCACAGATGACAGCGCCAATCGAAATAATCCCAAAACAGGCAATACCTCAGAATGCCTTGGCCTAAATTAAGGTCTCGAATTCCTTCGGTTGTGTACCGTTAAACCATGTCAGATTTGTCAAGATTCATCATATTGCTTCATACCCCCATGATGTTTTTTTCTACTCCTGCCAGGAGAAACATTCGTGCGCTGATGATTCTCCGACCGATTCTCCCAAAAATTAGAGTTTCTGGAGCTCCATGGAGTATGTCTACTCGAACGCAAACATAGTATGATATATATGTTACATAGACGCTTTAGTTCCTTGAATCTGAACAGGCCTCATTTCCTTGCAGTGACAAATCAAAACATGCAAAAATAACACACACGTACGCAGCTACAGTAAATATTCACCTTTCCCAGAGAATGATTTCACTGAGAAGCCGATGTGATATCAGAAGCATATAGGTGATCAGTAGTCAGTACTGATCTCATGATGTGTTACTCATCACTGAGTGTCAGAATTACTGCGCTGTGCATCTGCTAATAAAGCAGCCGCTGCCTGTTCGCGTGTGTTTCCCTTAGAGAGTTTTGTGGTAATAATGGTGTGACCCAGTGGTGTGTTTGCAGATGCTCTAGTCATCTCATTGTGGTCTAATCGCCCAGTTTGTGTTCCAGCAATACGTCTTCCCATAACCTGTCCTACATGTGGGTGATTCTTGTGAAACATACCCAAGTTGAGTAAAAAAAAAAAAAGCATTAGGTTTCAATGTTTATTTATTATTAGTTAGCATAAATTAAGGCTAAACTTTACTGTTTTATTTCGCATTACTTTAATAAGAACAAGTTTTTTTGGCATTAAAAGGACAACTTATTTTAGTGCTGTGTTTATTTCCTGGCTAAATATAACCTTTCTTGTCTGTTTTTCGCTCCTGCACGTACACACAGACTACTTTGTAATCAGATCGGTCTGTTTTACTCACCCTGTGAATTTCCTGATATTCACCTACACGCATGCTTGTACTCTCCGTCTGTTTGTGAGTGTGAACAACAAGAAAAACGCAGTGTCACCTGTGGTTATGTTAATACGTGCATGTGTGGGTTTTTTTCGAGAAACTGAAAGCGCCGTTCTGTGTGTGAACTGAGCCCCACTGCTGCTTGTCCATGGCTGATGTTCGAAGCTGTCAGAAGGCTTGATAAACATCAGGGTGTGAGCGTCAAGTCTCCTGTGCTTTTTACAACTTAATAATTTTTGGATTTCTCAGTATCCCTTTCGGTACTAGATCTTACTCATGAGACTTACGCTACTGTGTGCAAGAACATCCGCTGCTCGAGTGAACATTGAGTACTTCACCGCCACAAAGTTTAGTTCAGGTTGAGAAAAGCGTATTGCAAGTTGAATCGATTGCAGTTTCAATCAAACAAAGAATATGTGGACCCCAATGACTTTTACCGTATGGAGTAAAAAGAAACATTGGCACAGTTGTCAAAATATCTGATATCAAACTAGTACAAAATCACGAAGCCTTGCAACATTTGGCTGAGAAAGCAACGCTCAAGAGCTTTTTTTGAACTTAAAAATGTCTGGGCTTAAAATTAAGGTCCCATTTTCTTTTGGTTTAAGCTAAGTAGCCAGTTCGTCAATAATCATCACCTCCTATTTCTCCCTCAATTGTGGTTGTTTTTTTTTACAAAAATTGGCACAGATGATCCCCAGATAATGTCTTGCAAAAATGTCCAAAGAGTTTTCTCATTTTTAACCTCTTTTCCAATAAATTGAAAAAAAAAGGTATGTCCATGGATCCAGGACCAAAGTTTACTTGTTTGGGAACGTGAAAATCCAGGCTTCCAGGCTTTTGATTGCTTTATTGTCAAATATAAGATTTAAATAGACTTTACTCAGACATCTCCTGAAACAAAATTGTGATTTGTTACTTTGTTTATTAACTTACTTACACAAGCGGTATATTTGAAGTGAAGGTTTTAATCAAAATCTTCTTTTAATCTCGTTCAAAAGATTTTTAAATTATAAAGGGTTTCCTTTGTGGTTAATGTTGTTTTCTAACACATGTAACCCTGAGATAGTTATATGTAAGCCAGCTAAACTGTTTAGTTATGCCTGAATGTCCCTTTTCACACCACAAACGATGACTAAATGTCAATCTGTCTTGCATATTCGGATGAGGATCTGCAGAAGCAGGTGTGGCTCATCAGGGCGTGTGGTGTGTGGTGGTCTCGTGAGAGAGCTGGCAGTTCTCAGAGTGAGAAAGAGAGAGACGAAAGCGCTGAGAGCTTTTAGTCAATCAGACCACAGGACACTCAAAACTGTCCGGCACTCAAACGGTTAAAC
This sequence comes from Enteromius treurensis, assembly GCA_032275025.1. Taxonomy (NCBI): domain Eukaryota; kingdom Metazoa; phylum Chordata; class Actinopteri; order Cypriniformes; family Cyprinidae; genus Enteromius; species Enteromius treurensis. The sequence goes on from JAUCMU010000001.1 coordinate 22,501,626, forward strand.
AGCTCTTTTCGTATCACTCTCCCTGTTCACATTGTACAGTCAGTTCATTCACCTTATAAGGAATCCATCTGCTTTCACAGTAAGAATAAGAAAGACAGACAAATGCGTGTGTCCTTATATACTGGAATTGTTGTTGTGGTGCTGGTTGTTGCCAGGTTTAGGCTAAAGGTGAGAAAATGTCACCTCGCTTCTCTACGCGTTTTTGAGAGTGTGATCTCTTGAGTTTCTCAAATCCATCAGGGCGGCTTCTTCCTTAGAGCGCATTTTCTAAGCAAGACGTCCACAAAATTAGGCATAGGGGTTAAATGTGTCATCTCTGCATCACTTCTGTCATCAACTGGAACTGCAAAAGTGGTTATTGTTTTTAATTTTCAAACAGCTTTCACTTGCCAGTGTTATTTGAGTAATATATACACACACACACACACACACACACACACACAGTAGTCAACATTTGAAGTGGATCAAAACCTTTATTTCAAGTTGCTCTAAAACTAAAACAATATATTCTTTTTAGGACAACTTTGATGAGCTTTTATGATCAACTTCAAATGTCGACTATACATACATATATATATATATAGAGAGAGAGAGAGAGGGAGATGGGACACATGCTAGTTTGACTATTGTATGTATATGCTTTATTTTTTGTAGAATTAACTGCTTTTTTTCCCCAAAGCATTGTCAGATGGCCCTGTTTTTTTTTTGTTTTTTTTGTAGCTATGCAAAGATTTGATTTGATTTGAAATGCAGTGCTATATTAAACTATATCTTATTCTTTTAAATCTGAATTTAACCTCATAGCGATCTTGAAGTAAAAAGAGGCGTTAAAGCTGAAGCCTGACAGTAGGATTTTGATGAAGGCTTTTGAGAAGCCTGACCGTAACAAGACCGTCCCTGCTGTGAACAATTGAAAACACTAGACATTTCGTAATCAAAAAGTAATCAGTTACATTACTTTAAAGTATTTGAAACAGTTACACTATTAATACATTTTAAATAGGGTACTGTGATGTAAACTATTACATTTCCAAAGTAACCTTCTGTGTGTGTATAGCCTAGATATGGGGATTGTCAAACTAAATGGATTCAGTGGCTTCAATGTCATTGATGTAACATGCCAATTAAAAGTGAAGTATCAGTGACATGTAGCTTAGAATGGACCGGATGCACACATGAGACATTAACGCTCCCTTCAGAGTCCTCACTGAAGCGCTCTGTCGTTCAGAGAGAGAGGGTACAGCGACGCTCACTTTCAGTGGAATCCGCACTCTATTCCTCTGCTAATTAAACCGGCCAAACATCTGTCTCGTTAAGCTGCATCAGCGGGGCCAGACTTAACAAGCTGTAACGAGCACCTGTGTAATTGCCCAATTATAATCAGTCCGCCTCTGTGCAGTGGTCACTATCACCATGGCAACGGGAGATGAGCAAGGTCTGTGGTCCTTGCCAGTGAAGCAATTGTCCAAAAATACTGAATACGCCAGAAGTGCATGAATTAGATGCTATTAGTTGTTGGATTAGTAATATTAGAATCTCAAATTGTTTGCAGCCAAACAAAGACCTTTAATCGTTTATATTAAAGTGGTAGGTTTCAGAATAACTAAAGGAGTCCTGTCAGACCCCTTGTTTCAATGTTATGTAAGTCTCACTTGTTCCCAAAATGTGTCTGTGAAGTTTCAGCTCAAGCTATTTTTTTAATATAGTTTTGAAAATGCCTGTTTTGAGTGGATGCAGAAACGCTCTTTTTGTGCATGTCTCTTTATATGCAAATGAGCTGCTGCTCTCTTCCCCCTTTTTCAGAAAAGGGCTGTGACTTTACAGCTAGTACTTCAGGTACTGTGCTAGAAACGTGTGTTTGGTTTTGATTTTTATGTCTGTCAGTTCTGAGATTTTGTGTTTTAATACATATTAGTTACATATATGAACACATATATTAATTTAACATTGTTTTCACACACACACACACAATTTAGTATGTTTTTTTAAGCCTTTTGAATTACAGGTACACTGAAAATGTCCTCATAAAACACCTACATATTGTAATACCTATGTCATACCCATGTCATTATACACATTTGTGTCCTCATAAACCACATAAACCCACTCACACACACACACACACACAATCACAGAGGAAGCACCTGACACACACACAATGAGTACTAAACTATGCTCTCTTTCATGTCTTACTGTGCTTAAACTTTCAAATACACTAAAGTTTATAGTAAAAACACAAAAAAGGATGATTATTTTTACGTTTTCTGGGTTGGACGAATGAAAACCCTAAAATGAAAATTCTGTCATCATTTACTCACCCTCCCAAATCTGGATGAATTTCTTTATTCTGTTCATTTAAGTTAAGAAACTAAATTCATAGTTCACCCAAAAATGAAATAAATATATATATGTTTGGAACTACTCGAGGGTGAGTAAATGATGACATCATTTTCATTTTTGGGTCAACTATTCCTTTAATTTCTTAATTTAAATGACCAAAGTTTGCCTAATCATTTGTTTATTTTTGTTGATTTTGTTATTTATTTTTTAGGTCAGCCCACAGTTTAGCTATTTAAAAAATATTTTTAATTTAAATTTCTTTTTAAGTATTTTTTAAAGCTATTTGTTGCATTTATTTGCTGCTTACATGTATGATTATTTATATCGTCTTAAAATATTTGATCATATTAAATATCGTATTACTGTTATTACTGTTGTTAAAGCAATAAGACACATTTCCTTTAATTTGATTTTCTCATGTTGATTCACTTGTACGTGTGTGCGTAGACACTTGACAGTAGATCAAAAAGAAAATGTATCATTAATCAGATAATGAAAGTGACGTGCAGATTGACGTTGACATTTAAGAAAAATCTTTTTTCTTCTGCAGTATTTTTTTAAGGTTGTTGACGCACATCTGTCTTACTATTAACCTTCTTCAAAGGTGCACAGGTATTTAAATACCTATGCTTTCTTTCCATCAGATCATCAGTCACGGAAACAATGATCTCGTTCTGTTTTCTTCAATATATTCTCTGAAAAAAAAACACAGTTCCCAATAGTTGCACAGCAGATGTGTGAACTTTGCATATTTGGCTCAGTGTTTCAACAGGTGAGAGGTTTTTCTTTTATTGTGGTTCTTGACGTCAATAGAGGACGAGAGATGAGTTAAGCAATCCATGAATCAGACAGCTTCCTTCTCCAGCACTTCTGTCAACATTTTCTTTCGCAGACCGACATTGTTTACACTCGTGTAGAAACAATGCAGAGCTGAATTTGCGCTGTACATAGCCACATACGTTTTATGGTTTGTATTTAGGAGGAGGAAAGGGAAGAAATGGTTAGTTAAAACAATGGGCTTTTGGTTGGAATTCGTCTAAGCCTAATATAATCTGGAACAATAAAACATCCTGGAAAGAAGTGGCTTTTATCATGATGATTCTTCATTATATTTCCATTCATGGCTTCTGGGAATCTACTTCTGTCCTGTCTTTCTAAAAATAAACTTCCTGCCACTTATTGTCCCACTTTATGGTGCTCAACTTGCTTAATTTAAAAAACATGCTTCTTTTTTTGTGCCTTGCAGATATAGGTTCAGCAAGGGCATATAGGTATTTCAAAACAGTTCTCTATTTCGTTCCAAGCCTGATATTGGTTGTCATGTCATTTGTGGAAGAGAAATGTTCTGTGTACTGTGCTGAAATGGTTCTAACTGTTTCCTTCGTGTATAGACGACTGTGTTTCACTTCCTTTTTCTTTGTGGCGAAGGTCAGAAGAGAGAGAGAATGCCTTTTGCATTCCTCTGAAACACTTCCCAAATCAGTGCTCTTGAAATATGTGTCCGAGAAAAGGGAAGGAATTACTAACTGACCAGATGGTGCCATAGTATGTATACTGCACATAGTATACTCTATATTTCAGCATGCATGAAATACCCTTCATTTTCCAAAAATATGCCACAATGCAGGGATCTTCCAAAAGGGAAAAAATGACTTTAGGACTTGGTCGGATTTGGTCCCACTTAATATTAAGTGTCCCTAATACCTGTGTACTTCCATAGTAACTAGATGTGTATGTAGTATGTAACCACAGTGTAAGCACACACCGGTACATAGTATCTACAGCTCTAATGTTTGTGTAACTTCACACATGTAACAACCCTCAGAATGGTGTGTGTAACGGGACATTGGTAACAACACTCTTTGGTAATGAAAGTACAAATGTGTAACAGGACTAACAGCACTTTTTGGTGCATAAAGTGTTACATTTAATATTAAATAGACAATTGCTATGGATTTAGCGTGTAATTACTCTGATGTTTTCATTTTAAAATTTCAGATAGTATACAGTGTACTGTGTAGTATTCAGTAAACCGTATACTAGTTTTTCTAATTCGAACACTGCCTGTGTCTTTGTTGCTGTGGTTACCGGCAGAAGGCCTGTGAACATGCGCTTAGGGGTTTGTGATTTAACACAAGAAAAATAACTAAATTGAGGAAAATCAAAAATAATACAGACAGGCTCAAGATTCTCTGCCGTCACATTGAGGCGTACAAACAATCCCCACACTAACTCCTGGCAGATCAGAAGTGTGTGGAACAGGGTGCGTATGTAATCATGCACACAAGCGTCTGGGAATAGGCTCTCTGACGCACTTGCTCCCGAACACCAGCTGTAGAGCCTTGGCAACGTGATGCCGCGCTCCAGATCTCCTCTTCCTTCGCATACTTCAATTGATTTATGGGGTGCATCATTTTATTCTTTTTTAGTTTGTGCATTCCTTTTCTTTTTTCTTAGCATCAGAGTCTTATTCAGTAGATGTACCAGCCTGTCTCGAAACAAAACACCGTAAGCCAATTGAGCCAAACACACATATAAATGTACTGCACAAGTTGTAAACTTCCTTTTCAGAATAATGAATCAGAATACGATGCTGTTCTTGCCTTGAACAAAAGAAGAAGAATTAATCGTTATAATTTTTTTTTTTTTTAATGTCAAATTTTTCAGGTCTTGCAAATTAAGGTACTTAAGGTAGGACTTGAGGTACTGTGAATCTGCAGTATATTTAATGTAATTTAATTGTATTTAATTTTTATTATTTTAAATTTTCATTGCACTTGAAATACACATTTTATTTTATTAACCAAGTTATTTTATTTGAATTATGCATTGTATTTAATTTTGTTAACCAAGTGACTTATTGCACTTGAAGTACACTTTTTAATTTTTATTTTATTTTATTTTATTTTATTTTATTTTATTTTATTTTATTTTATTTTATTTTATTTTATTTTATTT
>JAUCMU010000001.1:22514368-22525859 GCA_032275025.1 Enteromius treurensis
CCTCACTCGTATGAGTTTGTACGAATGACCTAAACTTAACCCCGCCCCTAAACCTACCCATCACATGGTTTTAGACAAATCGTACAAAATCGTTAGCGTGAGGTCGTTAAAATTAGTACTAATTGGCACATATTTGGCACCTTGTACGAATTGCTCGTGAGACTGTTGGAAAAATAATGTGTCTTTGCACCTTTAACCGCATAAACATTACACCAAATACAACAAATAATGTTCTTTTTATCAACATCATATGACCCCTTTTATTTCTTCAGCCAAATAATAATAATGCTAAGCCAGTGTAATTTCAGTTTTATTTTGTTCCCTGAATGTATCTTTCGCTTCTTTTACCATTCCTAAAATTGTATGTCAATTGCTTTTATATCACACCTTTGTTCAACAGACTTGTGACTGCACACGAGCTCTTAATACTGAGGCTTTGGGGTTTGTTTCAATTTTTAATCCTAAGCGTGAGCAATAGCAAGAGTGGAGATTTCCTACGCAAACGTCACTAATTACACTTGCAGTCATGAAGTAGATGACCTCTGGATCATCTCTCGGATGTGTTTGAGACCCCTTTGCTGCCTTTTCTTAAGTTTGAATTCATCACCTCCCCTCGGTCAAGAAAGTGGCATTTTCAAGCATGGATATTTCCTCCCTCCTCCTAAGGAACTGTTTATGTTGTGTCTTAGATGGGGTTTTTCCAGTCTAGAAAGGCTATTTCGGTCAGATAAACAGAGTGGTGTGGGTGGGATCGCTGAAGAGCAGCACCCACGCGCACGCCCTAGGGAGGTGAGGAAACAACTTTAGGACGTGAACCAACATGGGTGAGACATTACTGAGTGTGCAAAAATAGACACGTTTCCATTCCTACTCAAGGAGCCCTCGGGGCGGAAATTACCGGATAGATTCTCCAAGGACAACACCAGATGAAACGAAACAGCAGAGAATGGGAGGATGATAAACCAGACGGATTAATACCAGCTCAGTCATGTTGTCATACATCTGTTTTGCAGGTTCACTCTAATGGAAAAAAAAAATTTAAATACCTGTGGTGTTTATTTTAGGCTCAGTATGAGATTTATTAGGAAAAGACTACCTGAAACCTTCCAGAACTCAGCCTCCCAGATTAGACAGATCAAATGTCAAAACTAAGATGCTATATTGGCTAGACCAGACCCAAATTCAAGCGTTTAATCCGTCATCTTCATACTTAGCAGTGACAAAACACATGCTTGTTACAAAAAATTGCCAAGAACTTTACGGCATGGAGATTTAATGCGCTTTGTTTCCACCTAAAGTTATGAGTTAAACTTATGTGAAAATTGGAGCATTGCATAAAACAAAGTGTTTTTGTAATGCACGTGGATGGAAACATGGCTATTGACTCTCACCTGCTTCATCACAGACTGCATCATGATGTGTTTTCAGGGGCCTGTTCCATAAAACAAGTTTACCAAATAAGCCAAGTTTATTTCAGTTAGTCTGACTTATTGCCAGTTTATTTGGTTTAAAATAAGTCGGACTATCTGCCATAAGCCTGGCTTATTTGGTAAACGTGTTTTATGGAACAGGCCCCAGGTGATGCGCATTTAAGTGGATTGAGATAAAAACATTTAGCAATTAGGGATTTAATGGAAAGTTAGCAACACATCATCATTTGGGCTATTTCTTCTTTTAATAGCGCTGATGACCTTTGACTTAAAAATAAAATGTTGTGATTGCACTTGTGCATCTGTTATGATTTTAATTTCTGTATCTGTTATGTTAGTTTAATTTTAAACTAACTGACTTTATTAGAAGTTTTATAATTATTAATAAAAAATATTAATATAAAATAAAATATTATTTGTTTTATTTTTTATTTTATGTTTTATCAATGTGGCATTTCAAATCTAATTGTATTCAGATTAGGATCAGATATTGATCAGTTTATTTGTGTATTTAATGTTTTTTTTTTTTTTTTCATTATATTTTATTGTATTTTGAAACGTTTTCATTGACTTTATTAGAATGTTATATTTAAACTGTAAAATTTTATTTTATTTTTTTATTTTATTTTATTTTATTTTATTTTAGATGGTTATAGTTGGGATTAGTGACTTAAAATATATTTTATATTTAAATTTTCCTGCACTTTTCTGTCTGTTACGTTTGGCATGTTCTTTAGAAATTCTTTGGAAATTCCATTCATAAAATTGTTATGTTTAGGCATGGCAGACTCATTTAGCACCGCACCTTTTAGAAAGTTGATAAATTGTGTTTTTTTTTCTCTGCATGTAACGATGATTATTTATGTGTCATGGTTTAATGTAATTTATCAGTCCCTTTCTTCGACTCGGTGTGTCTTGCACACTCACTGCACGCTCCTGAAGGACACCCAGACTAATGCTGGCGTGGCTTTCTGCCATCGCTTTGCTCAGCCGGTTCGAGTGTGTGTATGTGTGTGTGTGTGTGTGTGTGTGTGTGATCGTGGGTGGTTTTCAGTGTTGCACCAGTTTTGTCTGTGCTTCACAACTAAGAAAACACTTGGATATTTAGAAACACCCATATAAGTACACAGTTCATATGTGCACCGTATTAGGTCAAACACTGACCAAGATTTGATTTTATTTCATTTTATTTATAATAAAGCAGTTATTTATTATATTTCATTAATTACATTACCTTCTATATTCAAAGTTGGTTTACTTATATAGAACCTCTGATTGAGATTTTGTTTCAATTTGTTTAATTAAAGTGCATGGAAAACATGCAGTGTGTTTTCGGTTTGAGGGAAAAATACTCAATAATGGCCTCTAAAATCAATTCCTATTAATAAAAAGTCAGGCAAGTTAGATTTGTACAATTTGTGTACATGTTTATGTGGAGTGCTGTTGATTGTGAAGTCTGTGTGTGTGTATGTATATTTGTGTGTGTGTGTGTGTGTGTGTGTGGAGTTATAATGAGGTCACTATTCTACTGACTCAGGAATTATAAAATGACACACCCCATTACTGACAAGACAATGGCCTTTCAGCCTTTAATCTCACACACGCGCACACACACACTTCCCGACATCAACAATACTTAGCAGAGCTTTGTTTGGTATTCAGTCCTTCATCAGACCACTGTTTGTGAGGTCTTCAGACAGAAAGACCTCAAGCTGTATCCTCAGATCATGATGCTGGTTTTGGGATCAGGTATCCATCTGTCCATTTCAATCTCAGTGACTCAGTGAAAAATTGGGTATATCGAATTTCAATTCCTAATTGCAATTCAGCATTGTATTGATATTGCCCAAACATTATTTTCTTTAAGCAGGAAATTTCGTTTAAAATTAATAAGTCAATTCAAACTTTCTGTAGTTAGTTTCACTCTTATGTTTGCTGTCTATTTTAGAATTTTTAATGTTTGAAAATCTACCCTTGACTAACTGACTTTATTAGAAGTTTTATTATTTTATTATTATTAATAAAATAATATTAATATAAAATAAAATATTATTTTTGCTATTTTTTATTTTTAAATTTAATTTAATTTAATTTAATTTAATTTAATTTAATTTAATTTAATTTAATTTAATTTAATTTAATTTAATTTAATTTTGTTTTTGTTTTATTATTTTATTTTATTTATGTGGCATTTAAAGTATAATCATATTCAGACTAGGGTCAGATTTTGATCAACCTATTTGCATATTTACATTTAAATTTATTATTATTATTTTTTTTATTTCATTATTTTGAGTCTTCCATTGACTTTATTTTAATTTGCAATTTAAAATCTATTGCTTTCATACCAGGGTCACATATTGGTCAATTTTGACATCAATTTCGATTTTATTTAATTTTTTAATTTTGTTTTGTATTTGTTTTATTATCCTTTTTTTTTTTTATCACATATGTATTTTTTGTAATCTTTGCATATTTTAATAGGTCTTTATTTTCACTGATCCAAAGTCTAAAACTTAAACTTAACCTAATGTAAACACTATTCTTCCTTCGCAAACATAGTATCTGCTTTCTTCAGAGTTGAGTTTTGATGTCACTTTAATGCCATCGCACGTTGTTGTGCATTGTGTGGTAAAGCTGACTGGTGTCGGCATGCATGTGCCTCTGCTGTCACATCTTCAGATGTGCGCTGGCCTCGTCTTCACCAAGGACAGCTCAGTTTGACACACGAGGTGCAACCGAGCCATGATTGACCAAGTCACATGTCACACTCAAGTCCTGCTGCTCAAGTCAAGTCACAAATGATGTGATGGCCGTCTACACAAAGTCAGGACAAAGTCAAAGACTGCATGGGGTTGGGTTGAGACGAGTGGGGACTGTACGTGCCGTTAACAACAGATACTCATTAAGAGGGTTTGCAGAAACATTCACAGTAAGCTCATGTATGCCGCATTTAATGGTTCAGCAATTAAATGCTTAGAGCTTAATCTCTGATGGGCGGTAGGAGAATAAATGATATGCTTTTTTATTTTTGGGTTAAGCCACACCTGCAGATTGCTAAGTAATGGAGTTTAATTACCAACAAATATGTATTAATTACAAGCAAAATATGGTGGAACAAAAATAAAACGGTGTTTATTGTACAGTAAAAATTAGTCCTGCTTTGTTTGAATAAGTGCAAGCGGATGGCGTCAGTGATTGTTTTCCTGACACATTGAGCTTTGGTGCCCATCCAAATGATCCAGGTCCGAACCTGGACTGCTGCGTACAGATCCTTTCCCATCTTTTACCTCATTAGGTTCTGGTTACTTATAATGTACATGTGTTAAAAAGAAAAGAAGATTGACTGAAAGTCAACTGAATTCATTTTTAAATTCAGTCTTTCATCGAAAGTATGAATCATATGTGACTCGGTTTAAATCAGGGTGACTTGAGCCACACGGCCTGTTATGGACAGGTGACAACAAGTTTAACAATATTCACATTCCTATATTATGTTTCATTTATGAAAGTAAAATTTCAGTTCTTGGTTTTATTTCTTGACATTTAAAATAACATCTTAATTAAACCTTAAAATGAACTGAGAGTCTAATTGTGTTGTGAAACACTACTACTATTAATACTACTACTAATATTAATAATAATAATAATAATAATAATAATAATGAGTCATTAAAAAACAAAAAGACCACACTGAAAACCAGATTTTAGAATTTGAACATGGAAAGGCGTATTAGGTTATTTGATTAGAAATAGAAATAATTGAAATCTAAAGCAAATGAGGTTAAAATGAATTAAAATCACTACCCAGAACAGCCCATTTTGAATTTTTGACACTTTATCTCAGTTGCTGGAATTTTTTTGACTATGAAAAATTACTATTTGTGACAATTGAATAAATGTCAAATATTTAACTGTATTTTGGCTGCTGAAATAGTACCGTCCTTTTTTTTTTGTACGGGATTTTTTTTTTTTTTTTTTTTATATAGTGTAGTGATATCTCATTAAATTATATCAATTTTTTTATCTTTTGTACATAAAAAAGGGTTTAACTACATTTTAATCAACATCATCAAACTCTAATTACGGTTGCTCAATTTGTTATTTTTATACAAATACGTTTTAAATCTATTTTAAATTTGAGAAATGGAAATGCAGCAGTTAATTTGTGAGTGAGAACAAAGAGAAAGCAGGACGTAGACTGATAAGGATACGCAGTTACAGTGATGAAGCTGGACGGCTCACAAACAACTGCTGAATCAGTACTAATGTCACACGCACACACACACACTGTCTGCACATATAAACATATCTAAATAGACTAGGAGAATATTAAAGAGGAAAGTATACTAAATACTTTAATATGCCTGTAAAAATCGAATATGTGAACTGTTTTAAAACTAGAAAACTTGTGCCAAAAAATGAGTATTTCTCTGAAATAACTTCACTATTCTGGGTAATTTTTTGTAAGACCAATTGGCTAACACTCATATTTCAGTAGAATGTTGCTGTCAGTATGCTACTAAGATACCAAAACAAATCTCTCAAGATTAGAAGACAAAACACACAAATATTTCCTCTTGTTCCTCTTGTGTAAATCTTCACAGGATATTGTGACACTCAAGCGATTTTACATTAAAGTTGTCTCTATCAGGAAACAGTGGGTGTATGGGCGTGTTTGGCAGGTTCAGTGTTCATACCTGTGTAGGTGTGATGTTCGATTGTCACCACAGCAGTTTAACTGGTTTAGTTAGAAAAACCAGATGTGTGAAAATAGCTGCTTTTCATGGAATCCCAAACATTTCCTTCCTTAACACAGAGATTCCACGGAATAAAAGTCTTTCCTGGGATCCGCTTGCTTTTGAAGAGCACTGAGAGTGCAGTCATTATCCATCTCCAGGGTTCGAAAGTCATCATCGTTTGTGAAACCAGTCATGAGGGAAACTATACAACAAATATCATTTTTGTCTAGCACAACAAAAAAGGGCACAATATCGTTTCTGTGGTTTTCAAAAAGAGGAAAAACCCGAGGCATTAAGTTGTTCGGAAGAGATTAAGATGTCAGATTTGTTGTCACTCCCTCAATCATTGTTTCAGAAACACCACAGAGCAGCTTGAACTAGTTTTCTGTCATCAAAAAGCAATTCAAGGTACTGTAATGAAACAAAAATTATAGTGTTTTAAATGCACATATATTTTTTCCGAAACAAAAATATAAAAACTCTTAGAGCTGGGGTGTTGTTTCGTCCCCGGGCCGCTGAGGCGAGGTCATGTGATGATGCTGAAGGGACGTCCGTGGGCATGTGTGTGTGTGTGTGTGTGAGGAGGATGCTGTCAGTTCACATCAGCACACCTCTCTGGACACACGGGACCGGGGGATGCTGACCCTGCGGTTACCCAGCTGCAGTGAGGGGCCCCGGGGCTCAGGACGGCCCACGTCCCCCTCAGAGAGCCTCGCAGCTGGATGACTAGGAAATATCTTGCAGTGTTTCTCTTTATCTTGTTTGTTCTTCGGTGGTGTTCAGTGCTGTTTACTGAAAGCTGCAAACTGTGCTACCTGGAAAACGCTCATTTATATTTTGTTCTCCAAAAAGGCCATAAACGGTAATAGTGTTAATATAAAAGAGTTTTCCTTAGTCTTAGTTTCTGTTTGCCCTGAAATGTCCGTTAACTTAATCAAAGATGTCTCTTACAGTGTTTCTTATTTTATTTCTTACTCTGTTGAATTCTGTGCAATCAATGAAAGCACGTTTTAGTAGCTTAGTAAGTGCTGCTTTTTTTAATAAATGAATACATTTTTCATACTTTAGTAATTGTAATAAAAACCCATGCAAAATATTTTTCGTTAAATTATGTTTTTTATGTTTACTTTATATTTGTTAAACAATAAAATCACTGAATTAATTAATTAATGACATTAATGAAAAATACATAAAATGTACTAATTCACATTTATATTACACTAATATTATGCTTTTTTTTACTTTGTAGGAAATCTTTTGCTATAGCAATATAAACAGGTATTTGTTAGAAATACACACACACACACACACACACACACACACACATATATATATATATATATATATATATACACACACACACACACACTATAAATATTTGCTAGAAAATTAAATGTATTAAAATAAAATAAAATAAAACAGACACAAAATGCCATATACTAATATTTTGTCGTAATTTATTTTTGATTTGCTTTTATTAAAAACCTACAATAAATGTACATTCTTGGCCATAGATCTGGTTTATCTTTTCTGTCAAAGGATTGTTTCTGTTCAGCAACTAAATGAAACTGAACATAAAGTTAAACACTCAAAACTGGTTCTGTGCCTGCTCATACAAGTCACAACCAAATCCCATTACCTCAGTCTCAGCTGCTGTTTACAAACACCAAGCACACAATCCAGTTTTAGCCGGCTGAAGTTGCTAAACTCCTCAACATTTAATTTCTGTTGAAATGATCCAACATAATTATCCAGCACAAATCTTTCTCTCGCGACCCTCTCAGATACAGTAAGAGCGCTAAATACTGGCTCATATACATCAAACGACACTCCACATGGCGTGTTTATTTAATCCTGCCAATCACAACACTGCATCATCACCAACCCGCCAAATCAAATGGTAGTTTCTGACTTTTAATCCATGTGTGTTAGTTTTAAGGTCATCTATGTACTAATGCACCTGTATGTGTTGCCAGAATTGTATTTTAACTGACACTTTAGTGTTTCTGTTCCAGGAAAAAAGACCAAAAATAATAATTGACTCATCCTGCGCTTGCTGAGGAATACTTATAATGTCAAATAAAACACTTTCTAGGTTTAACAACTTCTCTTTTATCAAAACTCATCTGTATTGTGTTCAAAGCACACTTTTCTCGTGAGCTCGCTCATTCCCTTCGAACCCTTGACCTTGTTGCTAGCGCTCTGTTGTTTGAGCTACAGTAGCGTTTGGCTTACTGTTATTTCAACAAACAACAGCAAGTGGAAAATCATGGTTTATGGCTGTGACATAAACGAAAACCCATAGCGCACCGCAAACCAAAACTGAGTTTGTGTTTTAGCATATCTAGTTCTATTGTCCTGAAGTCATTGGCTTTTGATTAATAGACTGAAATAAGGTGGTTTGAACAAGCTCAAGATATTTTCATGTGCGATTCTACAACATAAAATGCATCAGTAATAGCTCCTGCTGAACACTTGCCGTAAAGTCAGTTTTTAACTGGTGGCTTTTCGGGGGAAACTCGTTTAGTCACCAGTCCACATTCATAGCCTTATATGTATACATACTTCTACAAACTATTCTAACTCAAACTGTTTTTAAATAGCTTGTTGTGTTTAATTAGCCATTGAAGTGTAATGGTGGCGATAGTGTGACCGTGATGTGGTCTGTTTATAACCTATAGTTTGGCTTTTTACATCTGGTAAATGTATTTAAGCAAAAAATAAAAAATAAAAATCACATTGTGAAAATGTTCATGATGAATATTTTCTGGTCGCTGAGCATTTTCTGCAGTAATCCAAAAGGCAATGGAAAAATCATTTTTGTGGAGGAAACCGGGGTGATGGGAACTAGTTCGTCCTACACAAAAAGTAGAGTCCTTTAATATTGCCTACCTGCCCCCGTACATCCTGTTTTAGTAGGAAGTATATCAAAACTGGAAGGAAAAGGAAAATTTCTTTCTTTCTCTCTTCTTCAACAATTCTCAATACTCTAATTAACGTGGTAACTGACGGATCTGTTTTGTCATTCTCAAATGTTTAAGCTGGTGAGTGATGTTTTAACATGCTGGTGGTACACACACACTCTGTGATTTCGACACTGGGATGATGTTGATGATGACGAGCGGGTTTACGGTGTTTGCGCGTGTTACAGTGCCCGGAGGGTGAAAGTGTTCCACAGGTGGAAATCTGAAAAACCTGCAACACACACAGGCCTACACACACACACACACACACATATGAATCAACATGGGGGAGGGGTCGTTTAAATTTGTTGCCCTTGCCAACCTTGTTTTAGCGCTCTTATGACCTCATGTCTAGGAAAGAGTCGTTTTGTGCTGTCTGTTTCGCTCTCTTGAACACACACACACTGATCTAATCTTACGGCCATGTGTCATGTACGGTAATACGTGGGCACGCTGGCATACTTCCAGTTTGCTTGTTTCATATTTATGCACATTACCAGTCAAACAGTTGGACACACCCCCTTATTCTTTTCTTCTTTTTTTTAATGTTTTCCACATTTTAGAAAGTGAAAACCGCGATGCACTAATAGTCTATCTCAGAATTGTGAGTTAAAAAAGGAAATAAGTAAAAAAGCAACTATTGGATTACCATTTCAAATAACTGTTTTAATATATGTAAATATATTGCAAAATGTAATTTATTGTTGTGATCAGAGCAGCAGCCATACTCCGGTCTTCAGTGTCAGAAATCAGTTAATATGCTTATTTAATATGATTAACATTACACATTTTAATGGATTATTTGATTTAATAGAAAGTTGAAAACTGCATTTATGAATTTAGTCATTATGATAGAATAAATACATTCGGTCAGGGCATACAGATTTGGACAGTTAATCCATGTTATATATTTATATGACTGTGCGCACTGAAGCGTGCATACGCCTACTCTTTCTTTGTTTTCTGTTTTGAGTGTTGACAGTAGGCTGTCAGTAAACAGTAGGGGATGAACAGAAAGCAATTTGTTCGACAATGAAACCTTGTGAGCGTCATTAGGAATTACATAGCCGCCGACCTGTATAAAGTGAAGTTTAAGTATGAGTATTAAATGGTGACATGTAGAAAACAGACAGTACAGCTAATTTAATGCTACATTTTATTTACTCATTACCTGCAGACACAGTGGTTGCTCTAATCAAAGACAGGAGTCAGATATAGTTAACATTAAATCAAAACTGAGACCGAATTCTGGTTCATAAAACAGCACTTTTTCACCGGACAGAATTATTTGTGACCTGTACATTGTAGCTTGTAAAATATAAACCGATTGATGTTGCTGGATTCAAAATTCACAATCCAATCAGCTTAGACTGCAGAGTTCCGTTTTCTGTGGATTTTGTCCGGGAAAATGCAAGAGCGGTCAAGGGTCATGCATGCTGAGGGAGTGAGTGGCACTCCACCTCAAAACCACTGTGGGCCTTACTGATAATTTTACACAATTCCTCCTCCTCCTCCTCCTCCTCCCTGTATTGTCTATAAAAGAGACCGAGAGAGAAGTACCACTTTTATTTTCAGGAAGGAAACGCATCTGTGGAACTGTAACAGAGACAGAAAAGCGGAATCTGTCAGGAACATTTAAATATAGATGCCCTTCGCTCCCAAAACACGCACATACACCCACGTCTATGCCCTTTTTTCAAAACACCAGCCTCCTAGAAATTATACAATTAATATATTACAACAACTACTATGATTACATCAGCGTACAAGACCTCAGACAATTATATGTAATGAGCTCTCTTTAAATCAGAATAACATAATCATCATCATCAGTGTTACAATCATGCAATAATCTTCAAGTGGGCTGTGCTCCAAAAAAAAAAAAAATGTGAATGGAAAGAGACAGACAAAATTAAAGTGAAGTGAAAAATGATCCGTATCCACTTTCAAAACCAGTGTATAAGCAAGAAGAATTTATTTTCCAGTCAAGCGTTGTTTTAAATAATATAACTATTATTGTTATAATAACATTATTATAAAGCATTCTAAATTAAAGCCTGAGCAGAATCACTAGCCTACATCGCAAACTCTGACTTAAAGCCAAGCATAAAAAACTCTGGAAAGACAAAATATATAATTTTCAGGAGTTTCTGAAGAAAAAAGAGCCCCATTAAGTATTTTGAGTGAAACAATATCCAATACAAAATCTTTAGTAACATCTTAGACCCCAAACATTTTAAACATACACTGTAAAAGAAATTCAGTAGTTTTTACAAAAACATAATACAGCCAAATTGTACATTTTACAGTATGAAACTGTAATTTACAAACCACAACACACTCTAGAATTTAAATC